>JAHWFP010022572.1:45159-83516 GCA_023313725.1 Lithobius niger
CCCCCCCCCCAAAAAAAAACTCAAAGAAGTTATGCAACTAGAGCGTCATAGCGAGATTTGAAAGCGTTGAGTGAAGGGGCGCAAACAACAGATTGAGAGAGGGAGTTCCAGGGTTGAACAACCCTTTCCGTGAAAAAGTGAAAGGGAAGTTTAGTCTGAGATACAGTGCCAGAAATATGGAGTGGGTGGCCACGAGTGAAGTTGACAGTTGGAATGAGGGAAAAAACAGGGTCCACATCAAGACGATTGTGAAGAAGTTGTTAGGTAAGTATCATGTCACCACGATGAAAACGATCATGAATGGAGGAAAGCCCAAGTTTACGTAGGCGATCAGAATAAGGTATCGAACGAATAGTGTGACACCATTTGGTAAGGCGACGTTGGCAGTTTTCAAGACGATTAAGTGAGTAAAGATTGTAGAGACGACAAATTTGGGAGCAGTAACCAAAGACTGGGAGGAGAAAGGTTTTATATATAAAATAAAATAGCAAACAGGAAGGGTGTAAGGCGGGAGAAACGTTTCCGTACAAAATGGGCTTTATGAAAGACTTTGGCGATGACATTTTCAGTGTGAAGATTGAGTTTTAGAACAAGATATTAACATCTGTATATTCGGCAAGATTGGAAATCTTCATGGACGTATACAAGCCCAAATATACAGCAGTTGTGGACTCAATTAAAGGAATTGATGGTATAGAAGCTACTCAGTGTGCAGCAGTAATCTGTCAAAACATTTGAGAACAAACTAGCATGTAGCAATTCAACGGAACGCCACCACCAGCATAATGCCCCACAAGAAAATGGCTTCTGTTGAATGGGAAGTACGCATAAAGATGGAGATCAATCCCCAAGTACTTTCGAGAGCATTACAATCCACGATGACACTTTTCTTGAAGATGAAAATGAAGAGTGGGAAAATCTACAGCATGGAGACGAACTGTCTAGTTCTGAGTAAAAAAAAAAAAAAAAGTCGGTGCATAAATTCAATGGGTCGACTCACGCTTGCAAACAAATGATCAAATTTACTTCGTCTCCTTCAGCAATATATATACAACAAGAATTATTTACAGCGTGACATCGATCAACTTGAATTTGTCCTACAAGACGGCAAAGAGCGTCTCTGCCGCTTGTAGCTTCCTTTTGCGAGTGTCTCTGGCGGAAAACGTTCTTTCCATATATAGCAATCTTCCCGCTAAAATCCAAGTTACAAGTTGCAGAGAATGGAACGTCAGTCCTCGTGGCAAAGTTGTTGCTTTATACGGTGTTCGACGGCTGGCAAATGTCTCCAAAAATTCTTGCTTGTCGAACGTGGTAATGACCCATAACTGCTGATAATTAGCTAATGACTCTCATTAGGTGTTCGAATGGAACGACACGGCCAAACCTTACAATTGGAAACCGTTAATCTAAAACAAAAATAGCAACACGACACCAGTTCATTCGAATGGTTTTTAAAAGAATGACTGACATTGGTCAATTTTTTTTTTAATTAAATTTTTTAGCCCTCAAGTCAGCCGAAGCAATTCAATGCTCGAGCGGCTGAACCGGCTCAATTTTGAACATTAACAGACTTTTTGAGAAGAAGAAATATCTGGTAATGGGAGGAGCCAACCCGGGGGTTTGAACCGGGAAAATTCCGACCAGTGTAGTTCCTAGTAACAAACAAGGTTCCAACCAAATGAATTTATTGGTTTTTTTTTTTAAGGAAATTCGAGCCACGCCATTTACCGATTATTTCTCATTTCGTCTGTCAAAATCGTTAATTAATCATTTAGGCTCATCCGTCAACTCACGTCATATGTGTTTCCGTCGCACGTGCACAACTGTGATCAGACGTCAAAAAGATTCCGTCAAAAAGACGAGCACTACATGAGCGCAAAATTTTAAGATGAGAACGAGGAAACATGTCTCAATTTTAACAACATCACCTCACGTCCAACACGTAACTAATAATTTTAGAAGCATCCTGGTTGGCACGATTTTCTTGTTTGTGCAGACGAAAATTCAAGGCCAAAAAGCCCTCGAAGCTATTTATCATATGACGTGTGTACATTGTTGAACTGTTCGAGAACAACCCACACGTACCTTCGGCGAATATATTTAATAACACATAATAACACTCTTGACTCGATAGCGGTGACCAAGAGCGGGACGGGGTACCAGTTTTCAAAACGTACCATAACGACGTTGCTTGTTCACTGTATCCGAATATCAGAAACACGAATATGAAGTGGATCTCTGCGTTAATTCTCGTTGCAGTTGGAGTTCTTGTCTCTGAGACCTCAGGTGCCACCATCAACCATGAAAGATTCGGCCCGCAAAATCCCGAAATGCGGATTTTTTTCGGCGGGTGGGACTGGGAGTCATGGAGGGAGACACTGAACCAAGGACTCAACAAGGTCAAAGATACACTTGCCAAGATCAGAGACAGTTTCAGGGACCACATGAACAAACTCAAAAGTAAGAATCTATCTGTTAACAGAACAAAAAATACGGCTTCGCTGTTTAGAAAAAAAAATAAACCATTAGAGCTCGTGTCCCCGTGGAACTATCAGCTGTGAAGGAAACATGCACTCATTCTTGTTAAGGGAGCTTGTTTTGTGCGTGTTTGCATTTATTAATTTCTGTTTCAGTTATACTTCGTGTGAGTGATTGTATTCATTTTACGTGCGTATTTTTTTTATTTTAATTTGTAGACGTTTTGATGTTTACGCCTTTTGTTTTGTAAGTGATTGTGAGTTTAAGTTTTAGTTCTTGTGCGTGTATATGTTTGTATTTTTGCGTGTATTTTTAATATGGGAAATATCCATCCGTTTTGTTTGTTTGCGTGTTGATGTACATGTATGCGTGTGCATACATGTTGGTATGTTACATTCCTTGTTCCCTGGAATTGGAGTTCAAAATTATTGTAGTTCGTTTCGTCTGAGTGAAATCTAACCCGTTTTTTATTTGTGGTTCTTCACAGCTCTGAGTTCCATGGGAATACGATCTGTAATGCTTTTTTTTCCCGTAAACGACCAAGCCGTTTTTTGTTCAGTTAAGTTGTTGGCATTTTCGCCATTTGTTATTGCCACTGGTCCGATCTGAATAATCACGTTTATGTGCATTCTCCGCCCAATTTTGTTTGTAAAAAAAAGAAGCATTAGAAAATCATATTTATGTCCGTGTTCCGTCCATGCTTTGTCCCATGTCTATTACTTGATGGCAACACACTAGCGTGTGTCTAAACTTAGCGTGTCTCAGCTCGATTCATAGTCGATTCGTAGTTGATTCTGCATTTTTGCAGGCAGTTGTATTGCGTATATGTTACCGCCTGATTCCCGAGTGCTGAGAACTAACAATAGCGAGGAACCGAGCTATTGTTGGTTCTTTGCACGAGGGAAGCAGGCGATAAATTATTTATCTTCCGATGTCCGCGTATCAGCACGATAATAAAGAAGCACGTGACGTCAATAATGATGTAGTCCAAGTTATAATAGTCCAACAATGCAAAGTGGAAAGGAAAAAAACTCCTATAGAGCAGCGTCAAGTGACGTCATATGGCTACAAGAGAGATACCTGCAAGGGGCACTAGATTGAAATGGTGGGTTAAACAACGGCATTTCTAGTCAAGCCAGTGCTTCTTTGTTAGAGGTTTTCGTAGGCTTAAAAAACCGTTGTTTTCTCCAATCCCTTATGCCACGAGGTTGTAATCGGAAAATAAAGATTCCATTTGCTTAAAAATGTCAGCAACTGCCAACAAATCGACAAAAATCGCCCGTTTTAGGCCTAAGAAATCCACTTGGCTTCAGTAAGACGCTCTTCTTTTCCCGGGCCCACCAGTGCACCTTGCAGCTAACCCAGTTACTGCCTCCACCATAGAGTTATATACAATAATACTACGTCGTGTCACTGCCCTATAGTGTTCTGCTGTGGATTCGAAATTGGTATTCGAGGATTTGTACAACTCTTTTCATTGTTGAACCATTGTTGCAGTAGTGAATTTATATCATGAAGACACACTACTGCAACAATGAAACCGTTGTCTTACCACTAGGAAGAACCACGACTAGGCGTGGGTTTCTTACTTCCGTAAGTAAGAAAACGAAGGTCTTTGGTTTTTACTTAAGTAGCAAAAATACAATCTCTATCCATGTTTACGTATCCCAAATCGTTTTCTAAAGTATTATTAAACTATTTCACACTTTAATTTAACAACTATTAATTTTTTTTTTAAATAAGAATAAAATCTAGGCGTAGAACACGAAGGCGTGGGGCTCTTGCTTACGTAAGTAAGAAAACGAAGGCCTTTGGTTCTTACTTACGCAAGAAAATATACTAGCGCTAGCAATGTTTACGTTTTAATGTTTACATATTAATGTTTCCAAAAGAATACATTTATTGCAGCTGAAGAAAGATCCGAAGGAAAGAGTTAAAATTGATTAAAATAAACAAATAAGGCATTTATTGCAGTTACTGAGTTTTAACAACTAAGTTGGGCAAAGAACATTCCCGCTAACAATTGGTTGTTATACTAACCCAACAATGGCTCGGTTACAACAATGGAAATCGTTGTTATACAAATATGTTCGACGATGCGCTGACACTACCGTTTTATTGCAATAATGGCTCGTTCACTAAAACTTCAACTCGTTGTTGTACAAATATGTTAGACGATGGCGTTCGGCAACAATGCGGTACGACATTAGTGGCCTCGTCGCTTTGTTTGTTTGTTTGTTTGTTTATTGAGAGCCAAAAAGACCTTCAAGTCATACGCTAAATGAACCTTAATCTAACATATACTTCAGGACCACAACCCATTTCACTTTGGTTCTCAACAACGAGTTAACAGTTTATTCAGGAATGAACAAGATACGACGACAATGTTACTTTCCCCGTGCCCAAGCATCGTTGCATCTTGATCGAGTGATCTCTTACCTGATCTTGTGCGGCTCACGTCTTTATTGCGCCATTGTTACATGTAACATTTTCATATTGTTAGCCGCTCCTCCGCCTCCGGTCCAGTTTCTGAAAATTCTCGTGCACAAACGAACTCTAATAAGCACTGCCTGCGGCCCATGTGAGCATCCTATGTAAGATCCTTTACTATCCTTTGAGTTCTTTTAAGATTCTTTAAGTTCTTACAGGAAGAGCAAAACTTACAAGATCCTGTGAGGTCCTGTAAGATATTGGTACAAGATTCTGTAGGATCCTGCTAAGATCCCATAAGACCCTGCAGGATCTTGTACCAAGATCCTATAGGATCTTGCACCTAATCTTATGCAAGATCCTCTAAGAACCTGCAGAATCCTACAGGATTTTACAGGATCTTTCTTTGTGCAAGATCCTGCAGGTTCCTGCAGGATCTTGCAGAATCTTGCAGAATCCTACAGGATCTTGAACCAAGATCTTTCAGGACCCCTGTAAGAACTTAAAGGATCTTACAAGATCTTATATAGGATGCTCACATGGGCGGTTATGCTAATATTAAAGTTGGTTGCGTCGAAAGTCGGTGTGCAAGGGCGCCAGTTAGTGGGACTTTTGGACCTGAAGCACTCCCACCCCCCGTAAGCTTTCTTGCTCTTTTGATAGACAGTATCACGCAGAAAATCCGTAAAAACAAAATAAAAAACGTTTAAACAAAGCTTTTACGAGAATCCGTAACACTGATTACTGATTAGGCCGAAATAAGTCACATCCCAACAGAAAAAAAAAACAGGTCCTCACAAAAAAAGAACATTTTTTTTTGTTGTTGTTCTGCGGGCGCCCTTGTCAGTGCGTCCGAAATGTTGCATGGAAACGAACCATGCATCCACAAGCAAACAAAAATACACCGCCAAAACTACCGATTTGAAAGAAAAAGTTTTAAAGGAGCAGGCGCTACTTATAATTTTCACAAAAGCTGTCATACTGTAATGAATTTTAATGCTTGATGTTTAACTTATAATGACCGTTTTCAATATTTATTATGATGAAAAATAACTTGCCGTTTAAAACTAAATTAAATTTACACAGTGGGTGTAATACGAGTTTCATTCAAAAAAATAATCGAGTGCTGAGAACTAGTCCACCGTCTGAGAACAAGTTCTCAGCCCTCGTTCATTGTTGTGTTCCTGTATCCTTGTATTGTTACAATAGGGCTGAGATGCGGATATCGGTAGATAAGATAGAGATCGTTAACTTCATCCAGTGTGCCACCCTGATCCTTTTCTGAAAATTCTCGTGCGCAAACGAACTGTGATAAGGACTTTTGGCCGTACAAACTAAAAGAATAACATTAAAAACGAAGAGTCGACTGGGGAAGCTTGGTTCCCATAGTTGCCACTGAATAACGTGTGCCGTTGAATAACGTTCAACGATAAACGTTATATTCACTGGCAAATATGGGGACCAAGCTACCCCCCAGTTGACTTTTAGTTTTTAATTTTATTCTGTATTTAATTTTACCCTTTGTATTCACTGTTCTACCCTTTCAAACTCTTTGGTGATCTTTAATTCCCTTTTGTACACTATGTACCCTTTTGCACTATTTCGTATCCTTGTACCGTTTCATACCCTTTTGTACCTTTTCGTACCCTTTATTTACTCTGAAGCATCCTTTTGTAACTTTTTGTACCCTTTCGTATACCTTACGTAAGTTTTTATTCCATATGTGCCCTTTTGCATTCATGTGTACCTTTTCGTGTCCTTTTTCACTATTTGCACTCTTTGATTTTGCACCCTTTTGTGTCCTGTCACTACTCTTTCAAACCCTATCGTACCGTATGTACCCTTTTGAACTCTTACGCACCCTTTCGTATCCTTTCGCACCCTAAAATATCCTTTCGTAACCTTCTGTCACGTTTTGTTCCCTCTGTAGTCTGTACCATTTTGTACCCTTATGTATTCTTTTGTTTCTTTTTGCACTATTTCGTGCCCTTTTATACCTTTCTGTATCCTATTGTATCCTAATGTACCTTTTCATACCTTTTGTACCGAATCGTAACCTATATACCCTTTTGTACCCTTAAGTACATTTTCGCAGTCTTTTTGTGCCCTTATGTATGTATGTATCCTTTCGTACCTATATCTGGCCTTCCATGTACCCTATGTGCCCTTTTTTACCCTTAAGCACCCTTAAGTACCCTTAATTTCTTTACCCTTTTTTAAATGCCCTTTATTTACTCTTTCGTTAAATGATTTTGGTTTGTGATTTTATATACTCTCTTGTACTATTATTCATTCCTGTGTACCCTTACGCACCCACCCCTTTGCACCTTTATGTACTACTGTACCACTCTTTACCCTTAACTTTATTTACGGTTTATTTGCACTTCCATTTGCATTTTAGTTTATTTATTTATTTAACATAGTCGTAGCACTATAAGGCATTATAACGACATCAAATTTACCACACAAAAAAAGAATAACTCTTAAAACTAAGTATTAGTGTGGCTGCATAGTACACGAGAATGCTGAGCAACCAAGCTTTTCTTGAACGCAATAAAGTTCTGATTTTGTACAGTTTCACCTGTTAGCTCATTCCAGTCCCGGATAGTTTTGGGGAAAAAAGATGTGGCTAAAACATTCGTTCTACACTGGAACCTCCTAACCTTTTTTATATGATCATGCCGTGCCATTGTAGTCAGGGGCGACCAGAAAATCAACAGGATTCAAGACAGTGTTCCCGTGGTAAATCTTGTGGAAGAGTACAAGTCGCTTGTCCTTTCTGCGAACACTCAATGGCTGCCATTCAAAAGTGTTCATCATGCTGGAAACGCATGCATCATATATGTTAATTCATTTAACACCATCCGGGTACCACGACGCTGCACCCCTTCAAGAACATCAATTAAAAATTGAGAATCGGGGTCCCAGACTGCACTGCAGTAATCAAGTTTTGATTTGACCAAAAAGCATTAAAAACCACCTCTCTCGTCTGTGGCGGAGTGCCGCAAAGTATACGGTTGATGAATCTGACTTTGGCATTTGCTTCAGCACACAGGTTCAAAATGTGGGCATTCCATTTTAGCTTGTTTTTTATTTGAATTGTTTATTTGAATTGAGTTGGTAATTGTATCAGTCGTAGGTCCTGAATTATAAGTGTTTTAAAATTTCACAGGAAAAACCTGGACGGGATGGATGAGGCACTCGGATCCTAGCGTAGGCTCGGAAGTAAACATTATTAAACGTCAGAAAAAAAATGCCTGAAACTAGATCCTGAATCGAGTTTGAGAAGAGTGGCTCACAACAAAGCGCAAAATACATTATTGCTATTTTTAAATCACTCCAAACAGGACTTTAAATCTTTATTTCCATTTTTTTTCCTTTTCTGCATAGATCTCCTAATGAATACACGCGACAAGATTGTACAGACCAACACAAAAGCCAAAGAATGTCTAGACCGATTCCGAAAAGAACTGGACGCTTCCATCAACACCAATGCTTACGAAAAGGATGAGAAATACGCCAGCTACGTCAACGGCGTCATCGATGGGACAGCCAATGCAGAAAATATCCGGGACTTCCAAAAGAACATCACTAATTTGTCCGGACAGCAATCATCGCAATCTATCGGAAAAGACCTTCGCGATCTTATAAACATAATAAAGAAGTTAGCTTTAGCCAGAGTCAGGTGCACATTGGAAGCTGTGGGAGATACATTTGGTAAGCCTGATGGAGGATTTACCACTGAAACGTCCACTGGTGCAGGAGGAAATAACAATGAAGTCACCACTGCAGGCCGTAATACCGGAAACGAAGTTGAAGTCACCACTGGTGTAAAAGGAAACAACAATGAAGTCACCACCGCAGGCAGTAGTACCGGAAACCAAGTTGAAGTCACTACTGGTGTAAAAGGAAACAACAATGAAGTCACCACCGCAGAAGGTAATAATGTAGAAGGGAAGATCAATGAAGTCACCACCGCAGGCAATAATGCCGAAATCAATGTTGAAGTCACTACTGGTGTAGAAGGGAAGATCAATGAAGTCACCACCGCAGGCAATAACGCCGAAATCAATGTTGAAGTCACTACTGGTGTAGAAGGGAAGATCAATGAAGACACCACCAAAGGCAATAATGCCGAAATCAATGTTGAAGTCACTACTGGTGTAGAAGGGAAGATCAATGAAGTCACCATCGCGGCCAATAATGCCTAAACAATGTCGAAGTCACCACCGGTATCTAAGGAAATGCCATCGAAGTCACTGTCGGAGGGAATGAGCGAAGCCCTGAAGTCAACAGTGATACCAAAGAGAACACTGAGAGCACTAAAGGAACCGTGGGTATCACTACTGAATTGGGCACCATAGTTAACGTTGGCATTGGAAACTACTTCGGAATTATAACAGGAGGAAAGCCAAATGGCATTGGTTGGTGAATAAACAAATCCAGATACATCCGGCAGCAGAAATAGGTTTGCATCGATATGCTTAAAATTAAGTTTGAAGTTGGTGCAGAAAACTTGACGCAATAACATTCAAATAAACTTGGAAGCCAGTGAAAAGAATGCTGAAGTTGCTATTAGGTTACAATGATAACAACATCGTCAGCATGGTGGAAAAAACTATTGTTACCAAAATTAATCTTTTTTTTGCAAGAATTATGATTTATAAACGTTCTCAGATGATCTTGTAAGCAGTAAGGTTGTTGAGGAAAATAAAAATCGTACTGATTAATCGTTTTAGTGCTGATTGTGTCTCTTATAATTGAATATTAAAGGTACCTTCTGTTCATCGAATGATAGGTTGCAGCATCTTTCGCCGTCTAACTGTGGTTATTTATAGTTCTATGTAGCACTTGATTTCTACAAGCGAAGGAATGCGCAATTTCTTTTTACACAACAAACTAGCCACGGGCCCCCTTAATCATTGAACGTAAAGTTGGTGCGCCCGCGTGCACCACGGAGGAAGCGATCAAGGTTAACGCTATCACTGACACTAGATGGCGCCCGTCTAGCGGTTCAAAATCTGCGTTTCAGAACGGTCGACATACAGGGTGAGGCCAAAGTCTGGTCACACGCAAATAACTGCCGTTATAGTGGTCAAATGGTAATTCTGAAGACACATTTGTAATGTAAGTCAGATGTGGCAAAGCCAATGAAGATACTTTCAATGACCTTAAAACAGCATTCAAGGTCATTCAAATTCTGTCTTCCAAACGGTACAAGTTACAACCCAAAAGTGAATTACAAAGTTGTGCGCGAGCATCAAACATGACAAACTACGCAAAC
This sequence comes from Lithobius niger, assembly GCA_023313725.1. NCBI lineage: Eukaryota > Metazoa > Arthropoda > Chilopoda > Lithobiomorpha > Lithobiidae > Lithobius > Lithobius niger. The sequence goes on from JAHWFP010022572.1 coordinate 55,352, forward strand.
AGATTGGAAATCGGAGCATAATTAAAATAGTTACGAGGACAACAAAATAGCAACAATGTCTTCCCTGAACGTTTTAACTGCCATGCAGTGAAGCTTAGGGGCTGCCTCTACAAGCGAGTGCACGTATATTGTATGTATGTGAGATCCGAGTCTTTCCTGAGTCAATCAGTACAAGTAAATGATTGTAGTTCAGAGTGCAATAAAAGAAAACAACGTATATGATACGGTTTAGGTCTAAAGTATTGAACCATGATTCACAACACAGAAAGTCGCGTTCGGTATGTGATTATTTTCTGATTTTACATTAATTTTGTTTTTTTTCGGCGCTGATGCCCCTTTGAGTGACATCCAGCCCGGTTGCAACAATTGCCCAATGCAAAACCAATTCCCACACTTCATTCCCAAAGGCGAGAAAACCCTGGGCATTCACATTTACGAACGCCCGTACTTTTTAATAGCTTTATAAATCAATGTGGCTTTGCAGATTACTTCCGTTAAAGAGTAAATTACAGTTTTATGCTAAACGGAGAGCAACTGACAAGAATAATTTGCCTCACTGGTTCGTTGGTATAGAGGTGGATTTATATTTCTGCCACCTACGCAGATCCCCCCCCCCCCCAAAAAAAAAATGCTTTCATCGGCTTTTTTTTTCAGGAAAAACGTTTCAGGAAAAATGCATGATAGACTACGATTACGATACTCTGAAAATAAGGTGGGCGGGTGGCCATGATACGGGGGCACTGCAACGACCCCCGGAAGGGGAACAATGAAAACGTGCGAGTGTGTCAATTCTTTGGCTTGAAGTTGAAACTGGGACGTTGTTGCCCAGAAAAGAAGATAAAATTGGCACATTCATCCTCGACTAACAATTTGCTCTGCGCGGTCATCGCAAACGCATGTCTTAAATGACGTCATGTACGAAGACAGTTATTTTTCGCACGCTACTGGGAGTGGGGAGGGGCCTGAACGGGGAATGCCCGTTGGTGGGGCAGTGCTTATGTTACAGCCACTATTTGGTTACGATATTGGTTTGCGGAGGGAGAGGATTGACGGAAAGGAGGATTTTTACATAAAAAAAAATCGACTGTTGCAGTGAACGATCAGGCAGCACCGAGCAAATACTGGGAAACAACCACGGGTCAAACAAATCCCCGGGCGAAGCCGCGTACGATGCTAGTAGTTTATAAATGCCGGCATCTGCTAGCCAAAATAAAAAATTTTTTCTGGGGAGGGATCGGAAAATTACGCCCCAATTTGCGACTAACTGCTACTAGAAAACGTACGACCATTTTATTGTTAAGGTGCAATTATTTTTCTTGTTTTGCGAAATGTATAGCACCATAAACAAAAGCGCATTTTGGTGAAAACATCGAATAAATAGATTTTTTCAAAGATTTGTCATTCCTTGGCGTACTTTCATTTCTGTCCCTTGCAGTACCCTCCCCTTCCCCCCCCCCCCCGCCGATATTTACGTCATGTCTAAACCATGCATCCTCCACATTTTCCCACCCGCCCACCTTATTTACGGCGTATTCTGATCGTAGGCCTATATCCTGCATTTTTTCTGAAAAGTTTTTTCCTGATCTGGCGGGGTGGAGGGGGGGGGGGAGAAAATATGGATAATCCTGAGTGGCAGAAATATAAATCAACCTCTGCCAGTGAGCAAGTGACGCAAATTCATCTTGTCAATTGCTTCCTGTTCACCATAAACTTGTAATTCCGCCTTCAATGGAAGTTATCTGTAATGCTATAATGATTTATGAAGTTATTAAAAACAAATGCGGGCATTCGAACGTCCAGGGTTTTCCCGCCTTTGGATGAAAGCAAAGGCATTCGTTACGACAATGCGTTTTTTTCATAGCTGGCCAATTGTTGCGACAGGGCTGGAAATCACTCAAAAGGGCAAAAAGGGCTTCGACCAAAAAAAAATAATAAGCGTAAAATCAGAAAGTAATAACATACCGAACGTGACTTTCTGTGTTGTGAATGATGGCCCCTTACTTTAGGCCTAATCCATATCCGTTTTCGTTTACTAGAATCTGAAATTTAGCTGCATTCATTGATACAGTGAAAGGCTCGGAACTCGTGCACTCGCTATAGTAGAGGTAGCCCCTAAGCTTCACTGCATGGCAGTTAAAACGTTCAGGGAAGACTTTGTTGCTATTTTGTTTTCCTCGTAACTATATTGCAAGTATGCTCCGATTTTCAATCTGTTTTCGAAGTTTGTCTTGTTTAATGCTCACGTACAACTTTGTAATTCCCTTTTGTGCTGTATCTTGTGCCGTTAGGAAGATTGAATGTGGATGACCTTGAATGCTGTTTTCAAGGTCATTGAAAATATCTTCATTGGCTTCGCCATATCTGACTTACATTACGAATATGTCTTCAGAATTACCATAGGACGGCTATAACGGCAGTTATTGGCGTGTGACAAGATCTTTGCCTCACCCTATGTATAGAAAAAAAGCGCTTGTGATGTCGTTAAGCTTAACTTTACCGCTTGCTTCCTGGTGCACGTGGCCGCACCAACTTTACACTCAATAGAGCAGCCTCATGTGACGTCATATTGGCTACAAGAGATATAACTGCAAGGGGCACTAGATTAAAATGGAGGGTTAAACAACGGCACTTCTATAGTCAAGGCAGTGCTTTGAGAGCGGATTTCATAGGCTTAAAACAAACGTTGTTTTCTCCAATCCCTTATCCTGCTAGGTTGTAATTGGAAAATAAAGATGCCACTTGCTTAAAAATGTCAGCAACTGCCAACAAATCGACAAAAGTCGTGCATTATAGGCCTAAGAAATCCACTATTAACAGCATTGTCTTCAGTAAGACGCCCTTCTTTTCCCCCTCCAGTGACCCTTGCAGCTATCCCAGTTAAAGGCTCTAGCATAGAGTTATATACAATAATACAACGTTGTGTCACTGCCGTATAATTAAGGAGATACGTGGCTTGTTTGTTGTGTAAAAAGAAATTTATTTGTATGTTCCTTCGCTTGTTGAAAATAAAGGCTAGTCAAAACTAAAGCGGCAAATGCTATAGATGCTGCACCTTGTCATGCTGTGGCAATCCCACTTTAAGTGTTTATTATACTTAAGCACTCGTTGCGGACTCGTAAGGAAAATTACAAGACGTTTTGACTGAAACATTAAATACGAAAAAAAAGTATGGGGCTATTCAGGGATTTTACCTTGTACATTAAAATTAAAAACAAAAATGCTTGCTATACGTTATAATTGATTGGTAAAGAAGCTTTCAACTCGGACGTGTACTTTTTCTGTAAGATTAAACAAGCAACGTGCCATCATCGAACACCAGGACGGATTGTGACACCATCGAAAGTTCAGCTGGCAAATTATAGAGTTTCAACAAATTAATAGTACGGGCATGCAGTGCGTAACGACGCCAGAGGCCCGTTAACCAATAATTCAGGCCTCCCCAACTCCAAAAAAAAAAAAACAGCAATTACAAAAAATCGGTAACGCCCAGGTATTTTGTTTGCGAGGCGTTAAGGGGTTAAGGGCACATTTATGCAACAAGACCTTCTCGCTCGCCGAACGCTATTTACTAGGCAACCGTTATTTATTTACGATTAATTTCCCGTTTCTGTTAAATGAAAGCGGTAATAGGCAACAAATTAAATGTATTATAAATAACAACACGGATAGAGAACAAAGTGCAACAGTCATTTTAAACATTGGTACAGCATTGTTGCCATTTCACGCTATTTCCAAAATTTGCTATTCTCACTGAAAAAAAAAAAACCAGCTTCTAGCAGTGACCAAACGACGGCAGAATAAAATAGCTACGCGCAGCAATAATTCAAAATCCAACATGTCGTCCATTTCGGAGTTGTCGAATAGAAGTCAACTCATCGAATACCGGCATTCAGAAATCTGTCCGTCGTCTTGTACAGCAGTAAAAATTGTTTTCAATATTGTCATAAGTCGACGCTGTCATGTTGCACGCTTCGTACGTCGTGTCGCGAGGCACGAGGAGGAGATTTGCGTCCGTGTTGTTGCGATGGTTACTATACGTGATAGACAACTCGAAAGCCACATTCTTTGGTAAAGGCGAGAAGCAGCCAGCTATTAGTTAGCATTACATTACCCAAGTAAAAGCTAGTAAGCGAGAAAATTGTCGTTGCGTAAACCCACCCTAGCGATAGGCAGAAGGGGTGCTTTAAGCCACACGGAACCTTGCAAACGAACTAATTTTCAGCATTTTTAGCACCTTTGAAACGTACAAAAAGCATGTTTTCAGAATTTTTCAGTGGCAGTATATATGCCCTATCTACCCCAAAACAAAACTTGTTAAGGATTCCGCCAAGCTTTTCGGCCGTGTGAAGTCGTGATATCAAACGCCAAGCGCTTTCGCCAAGCTAATCCCACCAAGTAATAGCTCGAAGGTTAAACGAAATATACGACAGTTGCATACTGCGCAATTATCGATTATTTCATTTAACGTTTGAAGTCTTAGTCGGTGGGATCAGCTTGCCGAAAAAGCTTGACGAATTGATATCACGACTTCACACGGCCGAAAATCTTGGCGGGGATCCTTAACAAGTTTTGTTTTGGGGGTATAAATATAGATCTTTTCGTTTCAAATTGATGAAATCCATGTTTTTATCTTAGTAATTAAGCCGTGTCACTGACAGTGACTTTTATGTTGTCAGGCGACCAAAGTCTCCCGATTAAACAAGATTCAGCCTTTCTGTCGCATTGTTATTTATCCCCACATGCCTGAAAACAGCCACAAAGACACAACGTGTCTAGTGGCTCATATAAATTTTATCTGGATAGGTTTTATCGTTTATCATCTTGGCGGGCGACATACTAGCGTGTGTCTTGATTTGTCAACGTTTAACAAATTTTACTTTCCACTTTGGGTCTTGTAGGGTACACTGCCCCCCCCCCCCTCCGCCCTCCACACTTTAGTGTACCACTGCAAAGCATCCAAACGTACAAACTGCACTATTCATTGGGTACTGCGTGAATGAAAGTATATAGGCCCAACACCAAGCGGCACATCACAGGAAGGATTCTGTGCTTCTTTGAAAGTTTTGTTTTAGCGTATTCTAGCATTGTAATATGTTTTTCCAAGTGGGTGGTGGTTGTGAGGCCCCTTCAGTTCCAGGGGCCCCGTTGAGTTTGTTAACTCCAGGATCACAGTAGAGTTATTGTATGCCCGGCGTATCTCGAGTCCTGCACGTATTTTGTGATTGGCTACGTCTTCCTGGAGGCGGCGGCTTTAACCGACGGCCGCCATTGTTATTGTAACTATTTTGGGTATCAAAATGGCACTCTGCTGCCAAAAACATACAATCGATTATTTGTGTTCATTCTGGGCCGAACTGAAGATGGACCGCGGACACTATACGTCTCTGAGTATGAGTCTCACGTTTGTTGTTAGTTTGATGGATGAAAGTGTATTCCTTGTCCTTATCAGTTAATTGTTTGTTTGTTCCTAAATGCATGCTAACGGAGTCTTGCATGTATAATTTATGGTACTTTGGGTTTCGCTAGAACTTTATCATATACAATGATAAAGTTTACCAATATAACTTCCCAATTAAATGAATTATAGTGTCCGCGGCTTATCTTGAGTTCGCCCCAGAACCACACAGATAATCAATTGTATGTTTTTGGCAGCAGAGTGCCTTGTTGATATCCAAGATGGTTGCAAAAACAATGGCGCCCGTCGATTAACGCTGTCTCCTCCAGGAAAACGTAGCCGCTCATAAAATACCTGCAGGACTCACGATAAACCGTGTACACAATAACGTCCATCTTAAATTAAATTTGCCTTCGAAATTAGCCGCTCTTAGGGCGTGTTTATGCAACATAACTCGCCTTTGCAGCCTCGCAGCTCCTATAATTAATCGCGATGGCAAAAGATGTTGTCTTATAACCCGTGAAAATAAGATAAAGAATTCCTCCTGACGAACAATTTTTTCCCAGCTGCTTCTGAACTCACATTATTGATTGTTTTCGTTACGAGCCCGCCGAGCTAAAATTGCCGCCATGTTGGGATTTCAGATTATTTCTAGCTTCTAACTGCGAGATTACAAAGGCGAGTTGTTGCTAAACGCGTCCTTATTACTGCGCAGCATAACAGCTTGAAACGAATGATTGTTGCTTTTTTCTTTACTAAATAATGTGAGTACGGTGTAGGTAGAGTTCTTAAGTATGAGAGCTAATATTAAGAACGTCATGTTTGAAGTATCACGACTTCAGACGGAGAAAAAGTTTGGCACGAATCCTGGTTTGGGGAGATATCTTTTACTTTTTGTGTAAGAAGTCAGACATTCACCAAACTATTTTAACATTGTAAATGTTTTTTTTTTCTTTTCAATTATTCAACATAAAATCACAAACTAGTAGGGAACGAATAACCTTTTCTGTGGATAAGATCAATAATTTCTACTGTTCTACAAAGCTGTCACAGTCAGATCAGCGTACAGTATAGTTGTGTAGGATATCACGTGAAATCGAGTGTGGTCTAGTGTACCTACCAATGGCGCAGCCCCAAGCAAAGAAGAACGATAATGTGGTTAGGACAAGAAGCACCAATAGGCCATTTTTCGCTCAACAAACTTACTTCCGGGTCAGGCCAAAGATTAAACGAAGGAGGCAGCCATGTTGAGAGAAGGAGACGGCCACATATATTAAGGCCGTAAATCGGAAATGAAAACATTTCACTTGCGGAAAATTGCAGTAGATCAAAAAGATTAAAGGTACACCCGGCCTGCCTTATAACAGACACGCGCTGATCGCCATCCGCGCATGTACAACCGCCAAGGTCAACTTAGATAGTAGCTGCGTTCCTGTCAACAAAGAACGCAGCTATCTGTCTCAGTTGGCATTGCGCCTGATAGACGATCCAGCGTGAACGCATTAATTGTGTCGTCCCAAACCGGAATGTTTCTCGTATGTTAACATCACAATTTGTAATTTTTAAGGTTAGTGTCTTAATTTGCTGCGGCGATCGAATGTAATAATTAATTTTAATTTTTACCGCATTAGTCGTTTAGATTTTTGATCTCATGGTAATTATTAGCAAAATAGTACATGCACACACACGGATGGTTATTGTAAGCGCGCAAAGGATTATATACGTCCGTGCCGCAGTAAATATAGTTAACAATAATTATTCAACAGAAAATCTCCAGACGCCACATTTTAAAACTGATTTTTACCAAGGGATTGACCAACGGTAAGTAAATGGACCTTTGGGGCCGTACTTGATGTGGAGGATCGAGAAAAATGGCGTTGGGAGGAATGTGCATTTAACTGAAAAGTAAAAGACGCCATTCTTTTTTACTTCCATGTTTATCCATTGCCCCTTGCTGCTAGCTCCAATATAGAGCAGTGTCATTTGCCGCCATATTGGCACCAGTATGGGTTTTGGAGGGCATAACTACAAGGTGCACTACATAAAAATGGAGGGAAAAACAACGGAAGAGCGGATTTCTTAGGCTTAAAATAACGTTGTTTTCTCCAACAACAAAAATCGCCCGTTTTAAGTCTAAAAAATCACTCTTCACAGCATCGGCTTCAGTATGACGCCCTTCTGTTTCTCTCCGCAGTGCCCCTTGCAGCTAACCCATTAAGGCTCCAGCATAGAGTTACATACAATAATACTACGTCGTATCACTGCTCTGTAGTTATATATACATGTGTAACTCCTTGTGGCTGTTATATACATATTGCTCTATACGTTGGCTACAATTCTGGATTGTCTAGCTTTAGGCCTAAAACTACTTCTTTATTGTGTACGTACTTTATTCGTGCTAGATATTGCAGCATGAAAGAAGTAGTGTTTCTATGGTGTTCAGATTTGTGGCCAACCTGTTCCTAAACTTGTGTAACCTGACTCAGTGGATTGCAGGTCAGTAAGTACGTACACTTTTTTTATTGGGTGGGTGGGGGGGGGGCATAGATAATAAGTCGATGGCTACCCCTGCTTTGCATTATGTTTGATGTTTGGCGCATTATGTTTGGCAAAAATACGAGTGACAAAATTAGGGAAGAGAAAAATGTTTGCGAAAAATGTGAAAATGTCTAAAATTTATGTGCGAAAAAAGTGTGAAAAAAAAATGCAAACACGTGAAGTGAAAAAAAATCGTGAAAAACTAGCGACCCGCGGGGGCTGAAGAGTTTGGGATTGGAAAAACCGCCTACAAAAAAAATGCGAATAAGAGAATTACTATAGTTCAACCAATCACACGGAGGGTATTATGGGTACCACTTGTGATTTTCTATTACGTAGGGAATAGGTTTTTCCGTAGGGAAAGATTACTTGACATCCTGGGGCTATAGTTTGTTCCACGTTATGTTTTCAGGAAAATGGCTGTATGACGCCACGTTTCTTTGCACTATGAGTGCATATCGTGTGGATATCACACTTTTAGACTGTACACACTTACTGTTACAGTCTACGAGTACGATGTGTGTTTTTTTACACTCATAGCGGAAGGAAACGTGACGTCATACAGTCATTTTCCTGAAAACATAAATATGGAACAAACTATAGTGTAGCATTCCTAGGTCCTAATCGCTCAGTTAAATCTTGGATGATATCTGGTAAACTGCGTTTACCGGACAAGCAGAATCACGATTTAAGACGCAGCCATCGGTGATATACTTCCGCTTCGAGATTATGGGATGGGAACCACCATTTAAACATGGTGAGCAGATTAAGTCGCAGGAACTGCAAAATGTTGGGAGAAACTTAAGTCCGACGATATAGGGTACTGTAAAACACGCACAGCTACACTTAAACTGTGATGCTGTTTGCAAAATTAATTCTAGCAAGGCAAAAGTTTGAACTAATTTGCCAATAACTGTTCGAATTTATAAACTGCTGTTTGCATCGCTTTTAAGAAATACAGCGATTTCAGATTTGCTGTGAATACGCGTTGCCTTGTCGTACACCATCGAGTGATTACGATAGGAATTAATGATGTGTTTCTCATGAATCTCATTCAGGCGAGAGAATGGTGGGCACCTGCGTACCCGACATGTTTCTTCTATTTTTAAAATTGTTGTTTTAGTCTGAAATTGCTGTTATGTTTGCAATAATTTTGTAAATTAAATAAATAAAATAAATTGAAGGAATGGCCTCTCACGAATCTCATTCAGACGAGAACAGAATGTTAGCTAGCGCCATGTTGGCGTTACCAACATCGGCCAGGCGCCAGAAGTATTCTAGTACAGTTGCAACCCCCTGGTTAAATACTCACTGACGAGCAATATAGGCGTGTAATCACACCAATATAGGCCTAACCAGGGACTTTCGACTGTTCCACTGGGTCGGTCCACTCAGTAACGCAGCAGCGCGAAAAACCGTGCGAGACTTTACACCAAATCTTAGACGCGTCTGACGTCATTGCTTCCATTTCGTGCCATTTTCCTGATTTTTCCATCTCATCGCTGTTGATTTTGCTGATGAATCGACACAAACTTGGACTAACAAACGAACGAATACTCATCAAACGTAATCCGGACCCCTCCAATTTAATTGTTTAAATTGTTTTAAACCTACGGCAATCTGGCTGCTGCGGACATAGGGACTTAGGGCTTCGGGCAGATGACCAGGAGTGGTTAACGCTCGTTAAACCCTTTGAAACCTACGTTAAGTCCAGTCGCAATGCGACTGAAAATCGTAACGACTGTTATAACATGTCATCAGAATTGAGAGCACCGCCACAAGTGATCATCGTAAAAGCAGGCCATTGTTTTAGTTTCGAAATAATGACGTCACCAATTCTCCTCCTGGGTAATCTCATAAAAATTTGTCGTTTTGTTTCAATAATGTGTGTTATATACGTTCAGTAAAAATTGTGCGATCAGGCATTTCATAATTATTCATTGAGTTTATTAAAAACTATGATTACATGAAACAAACCTTTTTGTTGGCTTCGAAAAACCAAGCGTCGTCTGCTTCGAGGGTTGGTATGGGCGCAAAGACGTCACCAAGTGAATCTCGGTCGTGTATACTTTACGACGGGAAATAGCTGTGCTGTAGCTATAGACGCGTTCAATTGAGGGAGCCGAGCCAATAGAACGGTCGAAGGTCCCTGGGCCTAACTACATGTAGCAGCATCCAGTAGAGTGTAACAAACTGCTGCTACACTTCACAGGTTGTAGGTGAAAATTAAGCCAGAAATTGATTCTATACGCACTTAATAATAATAATAATAATAATAATAATTAAATAGTTAACCACATTTATGTGGTAGGTTTATGGAAGGGGTACGTAGCTCTGTAGAGGACATACCAAAAAAAAATTAGGTTTATCTCGACATAACCAATTTGTTATCTCGAGAGAACAAACTATATTTCTACTTCCGCTACTACTTCCGTTACTACTTCCCGTAATATCGCAGAAACGGAAATTCGTTATGTCGAGATAAACCATGTTTGTTATCTCGACATAACCAATTCGTTATCTCGACTTAACGAATTTCCGTTTCTGCTATCTTACGGGAAGTAATAACGGAAGTAGTAATATAGTTTGTTATCTCGAGATAACGAATTGGTTATGTCGCGATAACAAACCTAATTTATTTATTTGTTTTGGTATGTCCTCTACAGGGCTCCGTAAAGGGGTGTGAGCCACTGATATCGGAACAATTTACGTCGGAAAAGATGACAAGATGCAGGGGTATGGAGACGATATACCAATTTTTAAAAAACCCAAAAAAGCCACCGAAGACCTAAAGATTTCTCTTAAGAAATTTGTGGAGATCCTGAGTCATCGCCACGCGTCGGTAACCTGATTTTCGGAACTTAGGCATTCCACACTGGGACCACACGATCACAGAACAAAATTGTCCGGCACTCCATTCTTGAGCCAGGAACGACCAACCTACAAGGGTGGCCACCGGTGTGATATGTAGTATAGTTGCTGGCTCAAAAAGTGGTAAGTCCACCGAGATAAGTCGTCGAAGAATCTTGTAAATAAGGACGAGATCAAAACCAAGTCTCCCTAAGCTCAAGAAGCTCAAGTCCAGACCGACTATAGGCATTCAAAGTGGTGGACGTATATCAATCAATCCTGGAAGTCCCTTACTCAACTTCCTTTGGACTAACTCAACCCCATGGCGTAATGAGAAAAAGTAAATATTGAAGATTGTACACGCATGCATGATGGAGGAAACCTTACATAAACAAAATTGCGAAAAATTAATGAAACAAAACCTAAGTGCATGCAACACTTATTACATTAAAGAATAGTGTAATGCACTTCTACCATACGTTAACAATAGGAATTCATCTTAAACAGCGAAACTTGATTGCATTTCCAAAGAAGAGCATTTCTGTTCTACGGCATTTTGAAACAACATTAATGCTTTCGTTTTTAAACACACTCTCCATACGTAGGAATTAAAACAGTCATATATGCTCAAATTACTGTTTTATTCAAACAATTACAATTATCACTGCTTACGGGAAGCATTTTCAACAGATCTGCACTGCACATGCTTGTTACATACTAACGCCAAACTTACAGTTTCTCAACAAACACAACTTCATTTTAATTTTCAAATTATAAATTAGTCCTTTGTATAAATTTCATCAGATATTCTTTGCATCTTCAGTCTTCGTTTTTTTTTCCCAAATGGATTTTTCCGATTGCCAATACTCAATACCGTTCCATTTTTTTTCATCCTAATTTTCTCCACTTTCACCGTAGCTCCATCCCTCTCCTAATAAAATACTTGTGGGCTTCCACCACCATAGCCTCCTCCTCCACCTCCGTAGCCTCCACCTCCTCCGCCATAGCCGCCATTTCCCCCGCCGTAGCCTCCTCCTCCTCCTCCTCCATACCCACCACCACTGCCACCACCTTGATACTGTGGATTAGGTGGGGACACCTGCACGCCACCGAAACCACCACCACCACCACCACCTTGGTACTGTGGATTAGGTGGGGATACCTGCACACCACCGAAACCACCATCACCACCACCTTGGTACTGTGGATTAGGTGGGGATACCTGCACACCACCGAAGCCACCACCTTGGGACTGTGGATTTTGAGGGGATGTCTGCACATTTTGATACTCTGGCTGCTGGTAATGTGAATCGGGTACAGATGAAGGATCAACGTTAAAGTAGACCGGTAGCATAAGAGGTGGGGTCCATGCGTGACCTGGCTCTTGACCTCGGGGATCTTTTTGTTTTGGCTTCTGGCACATGAGTCTATGGAAGTCTCCATCGCAGTTAGACTCTTTTATGCACCCGCCGTTGGCGTTGGTCTGAAGTGAAGTGCAGAGCTTGTCGCCTCCCGGTGGCGGCTCTCCATTGCACCACAAGTTCTTATCGATGGGCTGACTCGTGGGGTCCCACAAATACGATCCGCGGCAAACTGCTCCGCTGAGCAAAAGTTCTTGTTGTCCGCCTGCAAAGAGAAATAAACAATGAATTTTGGCGTAACTTGCCAAATCTACACCTTATAAGCCCTTACCCCGTTCATGTTCATGTATCTTTACTAGAGTCTAAAAGGCTCGAAGCCGTACACTCTATGCTAGACTATGCCTAAACCCAACTTAAACTAAGCATGTTGCACCACCATCGCAACCACACTACCCAGATAACAGAAAAAGCCACCTGGAGTTCCAGAGTCACACTGTCCGCCACCGCACACAAAGTCACACAGCTCATTACACCCTATTGCACAATCATGCAACCAAGAACTGCTGAGCGACCCATCAGGCCCAACAGTTCGTGTCATAGCCAGAAATTCGGTGCTCGAACTCCTGCGGGAGGGGGGGGGCGCATTGGGTAAAGAAGGGGCGATCAGGATAGGGCCCAAGGATGGGTGAAACGACGTGTGGCCTTACAGAACCTGAAGACCCTATACAAAGAATAGTGACGCGCTATAGAATGCAGGGGAACACTTTAGTCTGCGGTGCACGAGGCTAATCATTGCTACGTTGCCAAGGGTTTCAAAGGGTTTAACGAGCGTTAACCACTCCTGGTCATCTGCCCGAAGCCCTAAGGCCCTAAGGCTACGTTGCAAAGTGGCCGGCAACAATAGGACCCCTGTAAACAATGAAACCCAAGTATCGCCCACGTGTCACTTTAATTATGCTGCGCACGAGACTAATCATGGCTACGCTGGCTGTTTCATAAAAAAAAAACAATATGATCTTGAGCGCATGGGTGGTATTTGATGCACGGTTTGCAACATGGGGATGGTTTGCTGTCTCATGTGTTTGCCGCCGTTTGCAACATGCAAAAACCGCTGGCATAAACCGCTGGAAGATTAAATTTAAAGGATTAGTGAAACTTGGTTAAATATTCTAAACGCTCAAAAATGCACAGACGGGTTACAGCCTACAACGACAAAAACATGAGACAGAAAACCACCCACCCCCATTTTGCAGACTGGGCTGGCCGTCAGCTTTGTTTACCAAGTTATTTGGTGTGGCGAACGATACCGTTGTCTGTTGCATTTCTGATTTCGTTGTCAGCATGTCAAATTATTAAAGTAAACACCAAGCAGTGCTACAAGATAAAAACGCGAACAACAATTCGAAAGATTTCAATTTTCGTCCTCAGGTGTGCATAATAAAATTAAAGCATGGCAAATGCCACTAAGTCATCCTATGTAAAAGCATCAGCACAATAAGAATAAAAATAAAATAAAAGGGTACCATCAATTTAAAAGGATAAAAACCACCAATTTCCCCTCTCAGAAGAGGCAGAAATGGCGGCCGAAATGCACCACCCAACCTTCGTCTTCAAGTCGAATGGCAAGGTGTATGCAAATCGGGTCACGTGTTTCAGGTTTGATCCATTCGTTGGCGCTATGGGGGTTGCACAGTGTGCCTCAGGCTGGAAAAAGTGTCGAGCTTAAGTGTTTTAATTACAGGAAAATATTCTTTTAGGTATTTATTATCTTGCAGTAAGTGCATGGTTATGAACAGGTGGTTTATGCGTGTGCATGACAAACGTTTCAAGATTAATACGTGCTCTAGTGTGTTTTTCTTGAAACAAGATTTGAACCTTGTCCAAGGCGGGAGTACAACCAGATGAAAAATAATTAAATTTCGCTTCCGTTAGGTCTATTTTTGTCGTTGTAACCTGACTTTATGACCCTCAAATACGCGAAAAACCCCGCAAAAATAACGTCAAATGTTTTTTTTAACCTCATGACGTTTGTTCACGACGTCATAGTTTCTGCATGCAAAGTTTATTATAGCCTGAACAAACTTTTTTTGTTTTGGAAAGTTTGTTCAGACGTAATAAACTTTGCATGAGCAAACAAACTTTGACGTCGTGAACAAACGTCATGCGGGTTAAAAAAAAATTTGACGTTATTTTTGCAGGTTTTTCGCCTATTTTAGGGTCGTAAAATCAAGTTACAGCGACAAAAAATAGGCCAAACGGAATCGCAATGTAATTATCTTTCATTTGGCTCTACTCCCAATTTTGTAGGTGCCTTGGTTCAAGAGTAGAGGTACACGCACACAGACACGCGCACATCATATGTTTTTAATGAAGTAGAAGATGCTAAGTTTACACCACATTCGTTTTTTTGCTTCATCGTTCGATGAAAAAAAAAAAATCTGAGAGTTCGTTCCGTTCAACTGAATCACAACTTAACTGACCACGGTTTACATTAGTGTGGAAGTTTTTTTTAGTTGCTTTGAGGTGCAGAACCCGAAATTAAAACATAATTTAAGAGAGAAGAATTGGTTTATTGAATCAGGCAAACGGTACAAAACTCCGTATGTGCCCTCACCCCACAAGAGCTAATGCTCGCGTGTGATGTGTTGGCTACCATAGAGAAAAATTAACTAAAAAACACAAGAATTACAAATGTCAACTTATGAAACAAATGCAAAGTTTGTGTGCATCGTAAACAAAAAAAAATTACAATAATAGCAGTATATAATTATTGCCACTATTATGAGCAAATATTACAATTTTTATTAGCTACTGTTACTACCATTTTTATTACTATTTGTATTACTATTTTAAATTACTATTTTTAATAATAGCGACTGCCAAGTTACTATTAATTAAACCCTGTAGAAGTTAAATCACCTTTGTGTTAAATCATGGTGGTGTTCAAAACCTCATGATGAAATTCCCCGATTTTTCCAGGTTTTCCAGAAGAGTTCTGATATTTTTCCCCGATGTTTTTTTTTTCGGTCGTAAGACGATGCAGTACAGGACTACAATTTTTTTTTTCACATTTCACTCCAATCTCAATGACTACATCGTATCGCTTCGCTAAATAAAAAATTGCACCACCGTGACTGGGTCCGGCAAACAGTATTAATGCCGTAATCTAAACTAGAAACTAGAAACTAGAAACGCACTTGACACGTAACGACCTATATTCCTTATGCCTAAGGATTTTTTTTTGCCTTATTAGACATAAAACAAACATAGTTTTAACTGAAATAAAGTGAAGATTTTTAGAAGTAAATAATGAAATTCGAATTAAATAATCTGTATAGAGGAAAAATATTTTCCGGAAAATGTTGAAAATTCCCGAATTTCAGTTTATGTTTATCAAAGTCCCTGATTTTTCCCTGACTTTCCCAGACTTGATAAATTTCCGAATTTCAGTTTATGCTTATCAAAGCCCCTGATTTTTCCCTGACTTTTCCAGACTTGATAAATTCCCTGAATTTCAGTTTAATGTTTATCAAAGTCCCTGATTTTTCCCTGACTTTTCCAGACTTGATAAATTCCCTGAATTTTCCCGGTTTTCCGGGTAGAACGTCACCCTGTAAATCGTTTTCGTGTTTAGAACGCATTTGAAACGGAGTCCGATCACTTACCATCTTTGTTGAGTCTGTTGTTGAGTGTAGCCAGTTCCCTCCCGTCCTTGATATCAGGCAAGTGCCCCCCAAGTTTCTGGCAAATGGCCTCTCCTTGCAGTTGGGGCACCTTAAAGTCTGGAGGTGCGAAGAAATAGTCACTGTTGGGAATACCCAGATCTTCGAACTTGGCTTCGAGCTGAAAATTAAAAGAGGAGGAGAGGGGGGGGAATAAGAAATATGATATTGCAGCAAAACAAAGGGTGCATACAGTCGTTCAGTCAATTTAAAGTTTGCTCCGTACGTTACTGACGAAGTAGACGGTTGCATGGCAAGAGCGGATGTGGCTACATCAGACGGTGACAGAGCAGACGGTTGACAGATGTAGCGTGTGCAGCCGACGCTTCTCTTCCAAGGGAGGAATAAAAGAGACTGTTTATCCAAGAAACAAAGGATGTTTTGAAGAGTACTGAAGATGAGAAAGACGGAATACTCAGTCTGCAGTTACCAGCACAAGCATACGCTATACCAGAGTGAACCGTACATCGAATGCATATCTGGCGCACGTAATCAGAACTGAGGGAGGCCGCATAAAAATCCTGCAGCTCCACCTGTCAGAACTGCCGGACACTCACTGACGGAATATAAACAGATTGAAACTCCAGGTGTTCGCTCGATGTACGTTTTATTCTGCCTGTGCGATCTGCACGTGCACTAGTGTACCATGACACCTACGATACGTGGGGGAAAGTGTCCACTCTCCCACGATAAACCCACGCACCGTCAATAGGGCAGTGAGACAACGTTGTATTATTGTATATGCTGGATAGCTGCAAGGGTCACCGGAGGGGGAAAAAGAAGGCGTCTTACTGAAGACAATCCTGTTAAGAGTGGATTTCTTAGGCCTATAATGCACGATTTTTGCCGATTTGTTGACAGTTGGTGATATTTTTAAGCAAGTGGAATCTTTATTTTCCAATTACAACCTAGCAGCATAAGGGATTGGAGAAAACAACGTTTTTTTTAAGCCTATCGAATCCGCTCTCAAAGCACTGCCTTGACTAGAAGTGCCGTTGTTTAACCCTCCATTTTAATCTAGTGCCCCTTGCAGCTATCTCTCTTGTAGCCAATATGACGTCACATGACGCTGCTCTGTTAGAACCTGCGGTCTGTATGTGTCCACTCTAGCCGCGTCCGCCTTAGCCGCGCAATCACGTAGATGGAAATAAGCTATCCACAAAAATTTGCACTCTAGAAACAATGTAGTACAGTAAGCCACAGTTCGAGTGACGTCATCCGGATTCGAACTGGCAAATCAGTGCATTACCAGCCAGTGCACGAGAAATTCGTACCGGTAAAGATTTTACGGCAATGATGTGGTGCATGATGGACTGATTTGCAGTTCGAATCCGGATCACATCACTTGAATAAAACATAAGTGCATAAATGTAGTTTGTTGCCCTGCCCTGCGTTATTTCTAACGTCGGATTTATGCCGATGGCCTGCAAATGTTTGCAAATGTTTGTATTATTTGCAGTGATTTTAGTCTATTTATGAGTACATAGACGCAGGGGCTTATAAATATGGTAGTATCCATCCATGTTGCAAGTATCGCTTTCAACTCCTCTGCTTGTCACAAAGTCATTTGGAAAGACAAACAGCTGAAAATCTTAGCAAAAACATTGCTTTTTGCGTTAGTATACTAACACAACTTTCATATATGAAAAGTAATACCTGCGATTTTAATGGCCGCAGTATTTTGACTGTGTGAAGGTAGCATAATCAATTGTCTTTTAATTGGAGTCAGGAATGAATGGTATAATGTAATAATTGCCGTTTTTATGCGAAGTTTTCGAATTTTTATGTTAGGTGAAGATGCTTAAGTTATCTTAAAAGAACTTCACCTTGAAGATCCCGTCAAGTTTAACATGTGATCTATTTGTAGGTTTAATAATATGGTAAAGTGTTTTTTGGGGCAATTGTAAAATAAAGAAAACTGTTACTCGAAGATTTCATTTATTATTAAACTATTAGAATGAACCAATTATTTGATTAGGAATATAAATTACTGCGGGGATAACAGCGTAAACCTTTTATAGAGTTCTTATCGCTGGGAAGGATTACGACCTCGATGTTGGATTAAAATACATTTTAGGCGCAGCTGTTCAATAGTCTGCTCGACTATTAAAATTCTTACATGATCTGGGCTCAGACCGACGTGAGCCAGGTCGGTTTTCATCTTTATGAATAAAATTCTTAAGGTTTAGTACGAAAGGATTGAGTTTAATAAAAATTTACTCTTAGTATTAACACTGTGCGTTAAATTTAGAATTTAAAGAGGTATTAACTTTCCGGCACGCGCGAGAACTGGCGCGAATCCGGAAAGGTAAGATTTTCAATTTCAGTTTCGTAGTAAGTACAGAATGGAAAGCCTTTATTTATTTATTTCATTTATTTTATTTATTTAATAAATAAATGTAATCTTAGACCGCGGATCACGCGAAAACCACAGGGACTATCCAAACCAAACTTTGCATGCAGTAGCACGGGAGTCCGGACAAGGTTTATCAAAAGAAAAATCCGAAATCGGACATGGGGTTGAGGAACCATCAGGGTAACAAAATGGACCAATAGCAAGAGCCAAAATCAAAACAACAACCAGACACGAAGCCGTTTCTAATCGTTCAAGGCATCCTATTTTTAAAAGATTGATTGTTGATGATAAATAGGCGGCGTTAGGGCGGCAATAAACCCAATTCAAGATATTTTCATTTTTCGTCGACCGATTTGGACGTTTCAATACACCATTTTCACGGTTTTTTCACCACCTTTCCAATGGCCCAAACCCCAAGCAGCTGTCTCTTATTGTTTAGAAATTACAAGGCAAACCCGATCCGATCCGATTGACAGCCAAACAGCAAAGATAGCGGAGCCCGCTCCATTATGTCGACAGTGGAACTGATGATGGCAGGGACGGTTTTAAGGGGTGGGGGGGGAGGGGGGGGGGGTTTGGCCAGTTGGCAAATCAGTCGGCAAAATTACATAGTTGTTGGTCAGTCGGCAAATCAGTTGGAAAAATTACATAAATTCTTGGCTAGATGGAAAATTATGTCGGTAAATTTCTGGTTTACACCCGTCCCTGGATGACGGCCCTTGTATTTATTTATTAGAGTGTACATTAAGTACGTAAAATGGGTAACGCTTCATTAACGTGCCGACATATTTTCCAGCAGGACGGACCCCTCCCTCATTAAAACTTTAGAAGTTGAACCACATTAAAAATAATTTCCTAGTTTCAAGATTCGGTTGCTTTAAGTCCTCTATCGTGCTGCAAACCAAGATTGATTAATGAAACCAGCAAGTCGAGAGTGCCATGGCCGTTGCAAGTGGTGATAACAATCGTACCTAGCACTTTCGCCACACAAACAGACATACACAAACTTAAACATACACGCACACACAAAAACGTAAAAAAAAGCTCCACACTAGGCGGTTGCTTTTGGTTTTCAAGATTCGGACGTTTAACTTATTTACATGAGTGTCATCTCAAGACTTACATTGTAAGCGCTGGTAATTGTTACCGCACTCACTAACGTGAGTGTTAGTATTGGTAACCACATGTTGACAAAGAAAGGCGGTATCTGTAAAGAAAAAAATTGAAAAGTTGAAATTTCAAGGACTGCAGAGAGTTAATATGGGGCGAGGGGTAATCGTCTAACTGGAAAATCGCATAATTGGAAGAACGTATACAGTATAACGGAAAATCGTCTAACATGAAATTCATATAATTCGTGTAACACGAAATTTGTATAAGGGAAAATCGGGGCGTCGGACGAAAGTCTACTGAAAAATCGTCTAATGGGATAATTGTCTAATATCTGCATAAATAAAAAATTCTGGAAAATCATCTAAATGGAATATCGTATAATGGATAATCGTATAATGGATAAACGTCTAACTGGACAATAATATACCTTCGGTTTCTGATGTTATATGTATAGCCGCAGCGAGCGCGGCAGCGCGAGTGAGGCAGGGACATTTAAACGAGTTTCCATTATACGAATTTCATGTTAGACGATTTTCCATTATACGAATTTCGTGTTAGGCGATTTTCCATTATACGAATTTCACGGTAGACGATTTTCTGTTATACTGTATACGTTCTTCCAATTATGCGAGTTTTCAGTTAGACGATTACCCCTCGCCCCGGAAAAATCATCTAGTTTTGCTGCCTCGCTCGCGCTACAGCGCTCGCTGTGGCTAAACATATAACATCAGAAACCGCAGCAGTTAGACGTCTATTCATTGTACCCTTAGCCATTACACGTTATTCCGTTTCGATGATTTTCCAGATTTTTTTATTTAGGCAGATATTAGGCAATTATACCATTAGATGATTTTCCAGTTAAACTTCCGTCCGACGCCCCATTAAGGGTATCTGACCTCTTTTGTCGGGGACTGTTAGCCAGTCACCCGTCTTGTAAGCTCTCCCGTAACTGTGTCACTTACAGAATTTACTTTAAACTGTTTACTGGTCATTTGCTGTTGTAAGAATTCGGACTTGATTGAATTGCATTGTTTAAAGGTGGCGCACAGTACCATTCTAAAAACGTTTTTGTATGAATACAAAAAAAAAACATAATGTCTTTCATGTTCACATCAGGTTTTAAAACAACCTTTTCTGATTTCACATTTCAGTATTTTCATTATTTAGAAATTACGTTTAATTGATTACCATAATTAGCAAACATCGGCGTTTCGATTCAAGACTTATACAAAGCTTACTATCCAATATATTTTAAAGTTTTTCACATCATTGGACGGGTAATCCTTAAAGCTAAGACTTAATTTACGATTAAAATCATTTGCGAAATAGTTTAGTGACAATTACAAAAAAAAAACTGGTTTGCAAAAAATATGCAATAAAAAAAATTCTAAATCCACACTGTATATTCGAACAAGACTCCGCCGTATTCGAGGTACAGCACTGACAGTGACAGCATCAAAAGCGAACATGATAAGTTTGATTCGGTTCAGGTCGTATGTTTGCAGTTAGTTCGACGAATCAACAGTGCGGTTGAATAGAAATTAGTAATACAGGCGTGTGTAAGCGATAGTTTATTATTATTAATACTATCATTTTTTATTTATTTATTATTATTTATTATGTATTATAATTCATTAAGCATCCATGTAGGAATAAAATAGAGTGCATTGATTTAAGTCTGATTCGCTGGCTTCATTTAAGCTTTCGTTTCATGAATTAACCTTTTCTTTAAAGGGCAATTACATCCATTTTGACATGCATACTTTACTTTTGGATCATTTACGCAATAACTAAACAAAAGAACTGTGGTAGGAATACGTTACGTACGTCCGATACAACAATTTAATTATTGCATCACCAAAACACGACATGGAGACCGCCATTGTTTTGCTGGAACGCGCAGAAATTAATACCGACTGATGTCACTCTTCGATTTCGACTCGCAGCCGAATGAGACAGCTGTGTTGGCTATGAGAGCTCGAGCGTCTGACGGCCTTAGCTGGCCGACAGTTGTAGTGGCCAGCTAAGGCCGTCGGACGCTTGAGCTCTGACAGCCAATAGAGCTATCTCAATCGGCTGCGAGTCGAAATCGAAGAGTGACATCTGTCGGCATTAATTTCTGCGCGTTCCAGCAAAACAATGGCGGTCTCCGCATCGTGTTTTGGTGATGCAGTAATTAAATTGTTGTATCGGACGTACGTAACGCATTCCTACCACAGTTCTTTTGTTTAGTTATTGTGTAAGTGATCCAAAAGTCAAACATGCATGTCAAAATGGATGTAATTGCCCTTTAAGATGCTTGTTTACGAAGTCTTACCCTGTGTTGGTACGTTAAATTAGAAAAAAAAATTGGGCACAATATTGGAGTAAAAATGCCGGAGGTTTTAAACAAATTTCCTCCAATAAAATTTAAAAAAAAAGATCTACTTCAATAAGAATGGCTTTAAGCCATATTTAATTATCGATGCCTAAACTTGCCAGGTTCGCTTTTGATTCTCTCACAACCAATACTGGTGCACCACGCTGGCACGTGGTTAGTTCGATGTGTGTGCAGTGTTCGGCGTACTATTCTGCAAAAATTGTGCGTAAGATCATAGTAAGACGTATCTATCCATGGTAAAACGCATTGAAGGAGGTCATAGGTCACAGCCGTTGGGCTGTGTGAAATATGCCTTTCTCCTCAACAGCAGTGTTTTTTCCCAGCACACCAATGTTGGCCACGAGAATTCAATATGGCGTTGCGAGGCATCTACAAAACGCTACACATTCGTCAGCGTTGGCCAGGCGATGTTGAGTGGTTTCATCAACTCATCGAATAGCTCAGTGCTGTCGTCACAGTATCAACATTGTTCATAAAGGAGCGATTAATTTCTAGATTCCTCAACGTGACATCACTGATGGTGCATCGGCCTCATCGGCTTTTCGAGGATGTTTTTTCCCTGAATCCATCGAATAAAGATTGCGGATCGGCAGTTTTCCTTCGCTGGGAATATTTACGTAGACTTAGCTAACAAATGGGAGATCGTCGTCACGCAGTATCCCCAATAAGCTAAAAGAATTATGCAAATACATACGCAAACCTATTTACGTTGCCTTTTGGACTTTAATATCAGACTGCCTGAGCGGGGAATCGAACCCACGACCTTTGAAACCAAAGGCCGAGGTCCCACCGCTGAGGAACACGACCGGCCTTTGGTTTCAAAGATCGTGGGTTCGATTCCCCGCTCAGGCAGTCCGACATTTAAGTCCAAAAGGCAACGTAAATATAGGTTTGCATATGTATTTAAATAACTCTTGTTGAGCCGTCGGCGTTCTGTCGTGTTTAAGCTGAAAGAAGGTAACTAGGCACTCGACAGTAAGTCAATAAACATGTTTCTCAGCTGGTATTTTACGTAAAACTGCTCAGCAACCCCCTTGACAACACAAGTATAACGCTGAAGCGGTGGTGAGCAGACGATGGTGTGCAAACGTTCTTAAAACACGTCTTTCGTGACATTGGCCGCCATTTTGCTCATCGACGACAAGCAAGTACGTTCTAAAACAGTTGACGAGTGTCGTCTCTTCTTTTTTTTTTTGGTGCAATCGGTCATCAGGTAGACGAGTTTATGAAAAATGCTCATTCACTCGCGCGTATGGACTAATGACACCGACATTCAGTTACGCACGAAGTACAATAACACGTTTCAGAACGCTTTCCACACTATAGAGACAAGAATTTTTAGCACGATCTTACCGTTAGGACCACCTCCAAGAACAACTGATGCCTGCCTTTTGGGAGAAAAGTTATATAGCCTACTGGTTTAGACTTGTTTTCGCGTTCAGTAAAACATTTTTACTACGTGTGGCATAAACGATAAAGAGAAAACAAAACAGGTGTTGTTCGAAAATTCTGCGAAGAATAGGTCTGTAAATGTTTTAACTGCGGAAAGATACTTTGATGGACATGTGTTCTTAAGATGGAGAAACGGTAGTCGCCTGCGTTGTAGCTTCCCATTGAAAAATGATGAGGTCTTATCGAAGAAAACAGCGTCTGGATGGATATATATAACCCATCGTGCTTACACACCTAAAATCTAGAAATTCGGTCGAGTTAACACCGAGATACCAGAGAGCCGGGGAAGGGATATGAAACTTCATTACCCCTATTCCCTCCCCCATCCAACCCGGCCGTCCCAAAAATCAGGTTAAATAAAGCGTTCTGTCCCGTTTCGCCAAATCCCTTTTCGCCAAAAAAAAGCAGATCAACAGAGTTTGGCTCAGAGGCCAATCCCGATTCGCCAAATCCCGTTTAGCCAATACCCGTTCACGAAATTTTAGGCACACGGAACATTTAAAACATTTAAACATGAATATTTATAACGTGATAATGGTCAGACATTTATAGACAAACGCCCGTTTTGCAGTTAGTTTATTTCAAATTACGTGCCTAGCTCGCGCTGCTGCACTCGCTGCTGCTAAACACATAACATCAGAAACCGCAGCTAATGGCACAAATTACTTCCAATTTTTTTTTTTTTTTTTTTTTGTAATTGTTTATTTATTCAATTGTACCCCGAAGTCTCAAATAGAAACTTGTATGGGTTACATCAATTATGAAATAAATTAGAATAACCACATCTTTACACATACGGAGAAATACAAAACTGAATGTATAATACAGAATAGTAATCAAATTTTAAAGTACAACAAGATAATGAGCACCACAATCATAATCATGAACATGAATCATTCTCGCTCAAACTTGTAATACATTACTATGGCTCAACAGATATATAATAATAAGGTTCTAATTTTTAACAGCAGAATATAAAAAATTAGGCATGCTTCTTTAACTTCTGCAATGTCAAATTTTTTAAGAATATTTTGATTCTGCGAAACGGGATTCTGAAAAACGGGAATTCCCTTTTCAGGAAGGGTAACCATCATGTGTATAACTGACTATTCTTAAAAGAGAACCTTGGCATTGACGTAGTGACAACCAAGCACAGTCCAAACAAAATTTAAAGTACACGTTTTTCCGTCTCTCTCGCCAGTTTTCAAAACGCAAAAAAATCAATTGGTCTTATTCTACCACTGCTTGTCTCTGTCGAATGTTTGCCTTTTAAAGCCCCATTACATAGAAATGAAGGTATTAAATTTCGTGTACGTAAAATTTTGTCAAATTCGTTTTGGCGAAACGGGATTGTCCGCTCCCTGACGGTGAAGTCGTTAATCTGTTTTTTTTTTTTGGCGAAACGGGATTTGGCGAAACTGGATTTGGCGAAACGGGGGTTCACCAAATAAATACGCTTCGAAAATCAAACACTAGAAATAACATGGTATAGGGCAGTGACACAACGTTGTATTATTGTATATAACTCTATGCTGGAGCCAGTAACTGGGTTAGCTGCAAGGGTCACTGGAGGGGAACAAGAAGGGCGTCTTACTGAAGATAATGCTGTTAAGAGTGGATTTCTTAGGCCTATAATGCACGATTTTTGTCGATTTCTTGGCAGTTGCTGACATTTTTAAGCAAGTGGAATCTTTATTTTCCAATTACAACCTAGCAGCATAAGGGATTGGCGAAAACAACGTTTTTTTTAAGCCTACGAAATCCGCTTTGACTAGAAGTGCCGTTGTTTAACCCTCCATTTTAATCTAGTGCCCCTTGCAGCTATCTCTCTTGTAGCTAATATGACGTCACATGACGCTGCTCTATGGAAGCGTTCCTACACTACGTCATATTAAGCATAATGATGGATTTTTCTAGCGTATGTTTTTCGCTTATTGCCTTGTTTTCCCCTTTCCTTTACAGAAATTAGTTTAGGATGTAAAATACTATGCGTAAGAAAATTCATTAAATTGAAATATAAGCACTGCAAACTTAAAAATTAACCATTTGAAGAAACACAATCATTTATTAATGTACGAAATTTTTTAAGTTAGCGTAGTGCAGATATAAGGGTACAAAAACTACCGGTCTACGAAAAAAGGGAGCGATACAAGATGGCGAAAAGGAAAGGTCTACTAAGTAAACTGAGGCAAACAATTACATGTCTACAAAAAACGGAGAGGGGGGGGGTGTAAAGTATCGAGGCCATGGGGGAAGAGGGGGGGGCGACAAATATAAGGTCTGTGAAAATCGTACTGTAGGGAAAAAGTGGGAGCGGAAAATTACTGGTCTGTAAAAATGGAGGCACAAGGATTGGGGAAAGGGTGGAAAATGGTAGATCTACGAAAAATAGTGCCAAAAAAAAAGACTGGACAATTACGGGTTTGCAAAATTTATAGTGTAAAACATGATGGGCAAGGTGGCCTGATGGTTAGCATGACCGTCTCCAGTGCCAGAGATCCAGGCCACCCCTGGCATTTTCGCGCGGAGAAGGGCCCTGTGATGTCTCGCGTTCATGTCGATTGTGGCCTGTAAAAGAACTTAGGATTTCCGATAGGATTTACCTAGCAAAATTGACCCTCTCTCTTTCTGGCGCATCAAAAAGCTACAGTGTAAAACACGGAGGAAGGTCAAGAAACATAACGCCTGTGGTAAATGGTACTGTAGGGAAAAAGTAGGAGCAGAAAAGTACAGATTTAAAAAAATGGTAACGTAATATGGGGGGGGGGGGGCAAAAAAATCGTGTACAGCCCCTAGTGATCCCTAGGTCTTCCAGTTCAAATCCAGGTTAGATCATCTGCGTAACACAAAATGCCATTATGCCATAAAGACTCGCCAAACCTTTGCTATATCTTTAAAATTCTAATTTGTGTTTCCTGAAGGGAGTCTGTGAGTTTCTTTTCGTCATAGTGCTTGAGCAATTTGATGTTTAGCTGCTATTTGCAGTGATGGATATACTAGACATCGTATTTACTGCAAGAAGATAGGGTCAATTTTGCTAGGTAAATCTCATCATAAATTCCTAGGTTCTTTTACATGCCTCAATCGACATGAGCACGAGACATCGCTAGGCCCTTCTCTTCCCGAAAATGCCAGGGAGGGGGGGGGGAGCTGAGGCCGGAATCGAATCTTGGACCTCTGGCACATGAGACGGTCGTGCTAACCATCAGGCCACCTTGCCCCATTGTGGTCCCCTAGCTGTGCAGTAGAGACAAGTTCGGAATTGAGTGAAAACTTGAATCGGACTGTTTGTTTCGTTAGTATTGTGTGCGCGGCGTATCTTGAGTTATGGAAGTATTTTACGAGCGGCTTCGTCTTCCTTAATCGAACGGCCGCCATTGTTTTTGTAACCATCTTGGATATCAACAAGGCACTCTGCTGCCATAAACGTGCAATCGATTATATGTGTTCGTTCTGCGGCGAGCTCAAGATAGGCCTCGCACACTTTAGTTACGTATTTAGGCTTCCATGATCCGAACTGTAACCGAGTTTCGAAAAATTGAGGAGACCATACTTTTTTTTTTCTGCCGAGCAAAAACTTAGACTTGAAATGAAAATATCCGTTTCCGTTTTTCTGAAAATGCAGTAAAACAGTCGCATATAACTGAGCGGTGGAGAATATAAACCTGTCGCTCAGTAGATTGCAAGGGCTAAGAAGTGACGGAGAGGGCTTTTTGGCTAAGAGTTGAAAGTTTAATGGCACAGTAATGAGCTAACTGAGTCCCTGTTATTTGAAAGCTGTTGAACGAATAGGCTTAAAAACTCTGAATCTATGACGCTATTGTGTGCGCGGTGTATCTTGAGTCCTGCAAGTATTTTGTGAGCGGCTGCGTCTTCCTGGATGGGGTAGCTTTAATCGATGGCCGCCATTGTTTTTGTAACCATCTTGGATATCAACAAGGCACTCTGCTACTGAAACCGTACAATCGATTATCTGTGTTCGTTCTGCGGAGAACTCAAGATAGGCCGCGGACGCTATAAAGCAGGGTAAATGAAGTTGAAGTGAAGTAGAATTGGAAAATCTCTCCCAAGCACTGGTAAACTAAATAGCCCCTTCTGTTTGCCAGGAGAGAAGTTTTTCAGCGCGAAATAGCCTACCACTTCGACACCAAACATTAAAAAAAAAAAATTAAACATCGTCTGCATTCGGCATCGTGAGCTTGCCGCACTCCTGCACAACTTGGAA
This sequence comes from Lithobius niger, assembly GCA_023313725.1. Taxonomy (NCBI): domain Eukaryota; kingdom Metazoa; phylum Arthropoda; class Chilopoda; order Lithobiomorpha; family Lithobiidae; genus Lithobius; species Lithobius niger. The sequence continues at coordinate 82,744 of JAHWFP010022572.1, forward strand.
ATCCTTACAAAGTTGGGATTCCTCAGACAACCAAAGGTTCGGAAAAAAACCTGCCGGATAATAATTTTTCACTTTCAGCTATTTCGCCTATGTTAAACAATGCTAAACTTGAAGCCCCTGGTGGCACCTCAAGACATCACCTCAGAGTGATGAAATTTTGTATGTGTCATAGTGATGCAAAAGGCAACTTTTCCACACCCTGGCTATTAAAGAATTCCGAAAAATGTTTTTTTTCACTCCACCGTACTGGATACCCCTTCTTCCACTATACTCTTGGGCTCAAAGGACTGGGACTCCAACTTAGCATCAAAATTTTGTGATTTGTGATGGGGTATACCCAATAAACGTCATTGCACTTCTTCCGGACTTCGCACAAACTGAGGGCGTAGCACGGAGGGCAAAATAACGTCGAGCTGTCACTGTCAGCCATCACAGCAACAAACGTCCACTATGGTTTTTGAGAAGAAAAAAAAGCAGTACTCCTGCACAACTTGGAATCCTTCCAAAGTTGGGCACCAAAGCTTCGGAAAAAAACTGTCAAATAATAATTTTTCATTTTTCAACTATTTCGCCTATGTTAAACAATGCTAAACTTGGGCCCCTGGTGGCACCTCAAGACATCACCTCAGAGTGCTGACATTTTTTATGTGTGATAGTGATACTAAAAGATAACTTTTTCCACATCCTAGCTATTCTGAATTCCGAAAAGTTGACTCTAACATGTATTTCGTTTATGTCTAATATATTTATTTGTCGTCCATCCTCAGTAGTTC
>JAHWFP010022572.1:84893-97660 GCA_023313725.1 Lithobius niger
CCTCAGCAGTTCCATCCTCAGCAGTTCAAAATTTGGCTCTTACGTGTGCTTCGTTTATGTCTAATATATAAACTAATTTACTAATTCATTATTTACTAATAATTTCGTTTCATAAGTTTTCGGGTTCATGAATGCACCAGAACCTCCACATAGTAAAGCGCTGCAACAAAATACTGGCCATTAAAACATCTACCAGCAATGAATCTGCGTTAAATGGCCTTCAACCTTTCAACATCGTTACTATACATTACATCCAGCGCAGTCAAACTCCCTGCACCCCACGGGCACGCCTCACGACACTTCTACCACCGGAAGTTCTTTTCAGAGCAAAATTGGGCAACATTTGGAAATACCGAGAAATGACGACATATTAAAGGGACACCCGGCCTGCCTTATAACATTCCGCGTGCCAAATTACAGCTACGCGCAGATCGTCATCCGAGCAATTACAACGCTAAAGTCGGCTGGGGTGGTAGCTGCGTTCCTCGCATAGTTGCTGTCTCGGTTGGTTTTGGGAATAGTGCACGAGACAGAATCAAGTCAACGATTGTGTCGTCACAAACCGGAATGATTCTCGTATTTTAAAATCACAATTTATAATTTTCTAGGCTAGTGTCTTATAATTTTGCTTCGGCGATGAATTGGAATAATTAATTTTAATTCTTACCGCATTAGTCTATTAGATTTTAGTTCTCATGGTAATTATTAGAAAATTAGTAGATGTACACGCAGAGATGAAACGTCATGATTATTGTACGCGCGCAATGCATCCTATAGTTACGGATCGTTCTGAAATATAGTTAACAATAGTCAACAGAAACTCTCCTAGACACCACATTTTAAAACGGTTTTTTAGCAAGGGAAAGACTAACGGTAAGTAAATAGCCCTTGGGGCCGTACTTGATGTGGTGGATCGAGAAAAATGGCGCTGGGAGGTTTAAAATTATTGTTGCACCTTTTTCTTTGTCCTATTGTTTGTAACACAGTCATTAAAGTTATTACGTACGATGCCTTCCCTTAGGATAAACTGGCAACTCGCTGTCAAAAACTTTGAGGTCGTGTTGCATAAACGCGACCTAATTCGGAAATAAGCCAGCAGCGAAAATCCTACGCTAGAAAGAACGCGGTACAGTAAGCCACTTTTAGGGCCGCAACGCACACGGCGGCAAAGCCGTACGGCCAACGAGAATGCTTACGGTATATATAGCAACGCGCACTTGGCCGCAGCGGCCAGACAGTCGCGGCGGCCACTGGGATCCCGGGCGGCGTGCAGGTGATCACAGGGCGACCATACTTGCTCCGTGTTCATTTTTCAACACGTGATCGAGAATTATCAATGAAAAACGGACGTGGCCACGCGGCACGTCATCGTGTTTTTTGGCCGCGACGATCACTGGCCGCGCGACCTGGCTGCTCAGTGCGCGGGAGCCCATGAGCTCTTACGCTTCATACAGTGACTTGAGTCGCATTCAAATGGACAAGCCGATACATCACCAAATCACTATCATAGCGCCTTTGTCGATGCCGCAATTCCTCCATTTCTTGATAGGCTGGTGGGGGCACATGAGTCGAATTTAGTACGAGGTACATGCCTGGGCCTATCCACGATATGTGAGGGGGGGGGGGGGGGGCGGGGGCGATGCCTTAAAGGGGGATTGCCACCACATGACAAGCTGCAACATCTGTAGCCATTTGCCGATATCTGGCTCCGTCTAGCGCTTAATTTCACCAGGCGAAAGATCACACAAATAATTTTCTTTTTACACAACAAACAAGTCACGTGCCCCCTTAATTATTGAGTGTAAAGTTGGTACGCCCACGTGCACCAGGAAGCAAGCGGTAAAGTTACGCCTAACGACGTCACTGGCGCTTTTTTTCTATATTTATCGACCATTTTGAAACGGAGATTTCGAACCGCTGATGGGCGCCATCTAGTGACAGTGGTATCGCTAACCTTACCCGCTTGCTCCCTGGTGCACGTGCACGTACCAGCTTGACAGTCAATAATTAATGAGGCATCAGGCTAGTTTGTTGTGTAAAAAGGAAATTTATTTGGGCATTCCTTCGCTTGTTGGAACCAAGTGTTACATAGAACTAAATAATGGTAGACGGCGCTAGATGCTGCAACCTGTCATCCGGTGAGTATGCACCTTTAAGTTCAAAAGTTATGGATTGAAGACCAACGATTGATTTTAATGCCTTCGTCGAGATGTGACCGCCAAAGTCTATCATGTGACTGCCCAAGTCGGGATGTAACCGCCTATAGAGCAGTGACATTTGCCGCCATATTGGCACCAAATTGGCACCAGTATGGGTTTTGGAGGGCATAACTACAAAGTGCACTACATAAAAATGGAGGGAAAAACAACGGAAGAGCGGATTTCTTAGGCTTAAAATAACGTTGTTTTCTCCAACAACAAAAATCGCGCGTTTTTGGTCTAAGAAATCACTCTTCACAGCATCAGCTTCAGTATGACGCCCTTCTGTTTCTCTCTGCAGTGTCCCTTGCAGCTAACCCATTAAGGCTCCAGCTTAGAGTTACTTAGCTTAGTATACAATAATACTACGTCGTGTCACTTCTCTATTGTCACTGCCGAAGACTTGAGTCAACAATGCACCAATTTATTCCTTGCTACGGAAAGAAACTGTTCACAGTGTTGTGAATACGCTTTGAAGATATGACGCATTACCAGCTCGAAGAGTGAGGATCCAGACGACGAGAGCGGCAGTTTTGCTAGGTAATTCCACTCGGAAATTCGTAGGATCATTTACATGGCACAATCGGCATGAGCGCGAGGTATCACAGGGTCCTTCTATCAGCAGTGGCTGAGGTGATGCTCGATTCCGGGACCTCTGTCACATGAGATGATCAGCAAGCCACCTTGCCCCATACTCGCTGAACGCACTTTGCGCTGACAGTACACAGCACTGTACCAAATCTCTTAGCTGAAAGCAATTGGAGGAATAAAAAATAAATAAAGCCTACTAAAATTGCCCAACTAACCACAACGGTCGCACAACGTTTCGGGATTCAATTCATCCCGTTGTCATGCGCTTAAAAAGTGAGAAATGTTAAAAGTCAAGGAACACTCGCTTTCAGACTCACTCGTGTATGGAAAATGTTCCATGGCATCCCGGTAACCAACCTGAAGCGTATCGGTAACCAAACTGAAGCGTCCCGTTAGCCTGCCCAAAGCGTCCCAGCTTTATACTGTAGTTAACATTTTAATGTCTAATTTTCTCCCTTGACCTTTTTTTTGTTTTGCTTTGTTTTGATGGGGACCTTTTTTTTTTGCTTGTCACTCATTTTTTTTTACCATTTTTGACCTGGTCCCATAATCGTCCCGTTAACCACATTACCAGGTTACGGAATATTTTCATATAAGCTTACTTCGAACCTGCATTTGCAGGTGAGAGGTGGTGGTCTTGTTTTTGCTGCCTGTTTTTCCAGGTCGCTAAACATTCATCTTCACGTTTTTAATTTATTTTTTAAACTTTTAAATTGTAGTGTTCCTTGACTTTGACATGTGTTTTCCTCACTTTTTAAGCACTTGACAAAGGGATGAATTGATTCCTGAAACGTTGTGCGACCATTCTGTTTATTTGTGCAATTTTAGTAGGTTTTATTCTTCTTAAAAAAAAACCTCTGTGCCAGCTCAGCCTCCAAATGAATTACGTAGGGCTAATACGGCTAATCCACAGTCGGTGTGGAGGCTGACCTGGTTCACAGCTGATGTGAACTGCCAGTGCACTTCGTCTTCAGAGTGGAATACGCACAACAAAATTCCTGTGAGACTGAGGATTAAGTCGGAGGAAAGATAGCCGTGCTAACCACCAGGCCACCTTGCCCCATAATCGCACTCTGTACCAGCGCTCAACCTCCACATGAATTATGTATGGCTAGTCCACAGTCGGTGCAGATGCTGAGCTGGTACGAAGTTGATGTGGACTGGCAGTGCCCTTCGTCTTCAGAGTGAAATATGCACAACAAAATGCCTGTAAGGCTTAGGATTAACTCGGCGCAAGCAGCGAATCTGGGTACACAATAAACTGTGTAGAAACTACAATTTGAAATTTTTTGGAGGTTGGCAATGTTTAATATTTCCATCTTGCTAAGAATATTGGTAATTCGTGCCCAGCCCTCCCCGCCAACATTTCCAGGGCTGCCAACATTTTTTGCGGATCCAGGGTGACTTGCTCCCCCCCCCCCCCTCCCCAATTTTTCTCCGGTTTGGCCCAACCCCAAACACAAACATTTTGCGAATTTTCGAATCAAAACAAAATGTTATAGAAGTTATTTAAAAACGAAACAAACGTGTGAAAACAAAGTTGCAATTGATTATTTTGTTTTTAATGCAGTGGTGTAACTGGGCCCTTTCGGGTAAAAATCCTTTTCGGATAAAAATCCCCACTAAGCCGACCTTTTGGTGGTCTTACCATATCCTTCACTTTATGAGCGCATGTAAGGGCCCCACATTTATGTGGCTTAGCCCCTCTAACCCAAATCTGGTTCTGATATCCAGTAACATGCACAGACTTCCGACAGGGCAGCGGCAACTTTCAGTGAAAGGGAACGCTGATGCTTTGTTTTGATGGGACCTTTTTTTTTGCTTGTCACTAATTTTTTTACCATTTTTTACCCCTTTCCTGGGCTTCCTAGCTTCCTTTTAGCCCTTTTTGGGGGCCTAGGCCCTTCCTCCTCGCTGCGACCAGCATTCTGCATTGCAGAAAAGCAAAATATGGCATATTTCTTCTTCAAAAATGACAAAAAAAAAGGCATTTTTCCCCCAAAAAAGGGCATTTTTCCAAAAAAAAGGGCATTTTTTTCCCGAAAAAAGGGGCATTTTTCCAAAAAAAGGGAGGGGCAATGCCCCCCCCCCCCGTGCACGCCACTGCTGATATCGATAATAGTCCACCTGTCAGAGCACGTCTTTGCACTCAAGGTATTTCTTTAAAGACAGAGAAATTCGTTAAGTGCAGGGTGTCAGGTACACCCCTAGGGATCCTCACTGTATGGTGGATGTACACCCAGTGGTGCAGCTTAGTGAGTAGGCCTAGATATGGATCTGTTTCTCTGCACTTACGGAATTTTTCTAGTTTTCGGGTAGAATTATCTATCTCGGAAACTTATCCCCTTTTTTAGGCTTAGCTGGCAGACTATACCGAAAGCATGGCATTGGTGATGAAGTGGTTCTCTAGTTTGAATCCGTGTCCTATCATTCGATTTCTAGTGTTGTTTGCTTGACTGTATGATTTACGTTGTTGGTATACCTTTGTATTGGAGGCGTGCGGCCGGGGTACTGCTTTTTGCACCACTTCGCACATTCTTACTTTTTATTTATTTTTTTCATTTTTCGCATACCTGATTTTTATTTTCTTCAGATTTTCTCCATACTGTTTTTTATTTTTTCACATTTTGTGCATCGCTATTTCGTCCTTTTCACGTATATTGTATAATATATCCACCCAAAACCAAAACTGGTGTAAAAAGCCCCCAAGTTTCCAAAGAAGGATTGGCCTTTGAAGGAAGTGATATCATTCAACCACGGAAGGGCCGCCAAGGTTAATCCTATATTAGCCAACTTAATCGCACCTACTAATAGTTCGAAAGTTAAATGAAAACTAGCAGATTGCTACTCGCGGTAGCAACCTTCAAGCTTTCATTTAACGTCCAAAATATTATTCGATGCGATTAAGTTGGCTATTAGGATTAACCTTGGCGGCCTTTCCTTGGTTGAATGATATCACTACCGTCAAAGGCCGATCCTTTTTAGAAACTTGGCGGCTTTTAACACCAGTTTCGGTTTTGGGTGGATACCACAACTTTCATAGGACTGTGAATGCACAAAAGGTTACACCGTCTTATCTTCATCAGTACCTCTTTTTCTGGAGGAATTTTATATCTATAAATTTTCACATTGATAATTTTCAAAATTACCATTGCCAATTAGCCGTTAGATTAGCCAAATTGCCTCGGCTTAGTTTATTGTACGACCATTCTTCACATGCTTAAGTTTCTTCAATCCCATTTTTGCAGAGACTGGCTAACAATCGCTGATTTCGGTCGCTTTGCTCACTCAATCAGCGCATGCTTTTTAGTTTTTTTTGTTTATCCCTGCACCTTCCCCTTATTTTTTCAAGATTTCTGCTGCATTAGGATTTATTCTCGACATTATAAGATATGCTTTTAGTTGCTTGCAGTTGTTAGATACATGTACCTTAGGACTGTGAATATGCAAAAAGTCTTATAAGACTGTCTTATAAACTGCTCTACCTTTTTTTTGAGTAATTTTATGTCTATAAATACTTAGCCGTTACATCATCAAAATTAAGAATATTTTCGTTTGCTTTCTTCGTTCACATTTAGTCATGCAGAAACCCCGAAGGTCACTGTTACTAAAACAGCAAAACGAGAAGCATTTTATTTTTTGGTTATTAGCAAAAACTACGCTTGCACGTGGATGCTCGTATTGTTGCGTAACCGTCATCTAACGTGCATCCCTTTATTCATATTAATGCCCTTTTCGGCGAAGGAAAGCCCAGCTTAAACAATACGCAACAATGTAAAAACCCATTGTTGCCGGGAAAGCCCGCACTTTCATCTGAAGGGAATGCCCGGGGTTTGAAAAACAGCTTATCTTAACAAAACAAAAAACTACAAAGCACTACATTATTATGCCGTTACATTTATAAAAGATTACGTAATGATTGTAAAATGGGAACAGTTTTTAATCATCAAATGTTTGACCGGATTTTCATTTGTAACACTCCGGCCTGATACATTTGCTACGACGTTCAAAATACCGATATTTGCTTGCATACCACGGCTACATTTCTTGTACTGTCGTAAGGATTTCAAGTTACGGTGGCCAGTTGTTTCCACAATGAGCTACACTTCTACGTTGGGTCGATACAAAATTGTTGCTGACACGAATGTTGTGATTGCTTAATTAGCCATTCAACTTAGCAATTGGCATCTGTTGCAACATTTTTGACGATGTTGCCCGAATCATTTTTACCCACGGAGCGGTTGTAATACAAAATGTAATTACTGTATTTCTTTTTGGGGCAAAAATACACAAACTCAGTATTTGCTTGTTCGGGTCATTGATTTTGATACAGTCTGTGCACGTTGCCAGGACAACGAGAAGGAGTGTCGGGAAGAGAAAATGCTTTGACTCTCTTTGGTTGCATTTTTATATGTTTTAAATAAGTAAGCACAAATTCATGTAAATTATATAAAGGAAAGAGGAAAACAAGCCAAACAGCAAAAATAATACACTAGAATTAACGTAGTACAGTGAGCCACCTTTGGAGTGGCATGACCCGAATTCAAACTAGCAACCCAATTCGTCTCCAGATCACTGACATAGCTGTTCGGCTTGTTTTCTTCTTTCCTTTTATATGTTTTAACCCACGTTGATTTATTTTTGAAACGTTTAATATGTATTCAAGGTATTCTCGCCCATTTCCATTTGACCTGCCAAAAGTGCGTTGTCTTTGTGTTAAAGTTCTGTTCTCATTTCTGCCACGCAACGTACAAACATGCACATCGAAGAGCACAAACACGGAATACGATATGGCATTTTGATCATCAGTAGCCTACCAAGAATTTTAGTTTTCCGCAACACGTTCAACTATTTTCGAATATTTACCAATAATGCAAAACAATGGCCCGTTATTTCAAGAACGTAACAATACCACGTTCTTTCAAAGCATAGAACGTCTGCCAACAATTATAGCCGACAATGGGAACGAGCTCTTCGCCGTAATGGGCATTAAGTCGGATAATGACCGAAAACCTTGTGCATTCCTAAACAATGGCCCTCGGGACGCTGCGCGCCCTCGGGCATTGTTTAGGAATGCCCGCGGTTTTCGATCATTATCCTTTACACAAACCACGGCAACGTAAATGTTTGTTTATTTTGTCCTTTGTTGCAGTTCAGCTTTTAGTTCGTCCTAGCTTTTACAATAAATCTAAGGACCAGTGTTGATTGTTAAGCCATTGTTGCTTGAAATCTCTCGTTGCAACTTGGAAAAGAAACGAAATTTAAATTCGCTGGTGGCGAATTTCAAAACCTCCCACGCATTTGTCCTGGTCCCTGCAACCCCCAAACCAACAAAAGGACCATGTTCAGATCAACATGCATCGGTGTGTAAAAGTTCAGCTACGTAGGCCTTCTCAATTTTGAGCTAGCCATGAGCAAAAAGTCTATGGAATTTAACATGGGAAAAAGTTATTAGCTAGTAGTAGTTGTTTTAGTATCATAAAAACAACGTTATTGATTCATCTTTTTCTCTATGATTGGTGGACACGCATCCTTTAAATTTTAGTTTTTCTTTATGTCTGACCCTTCCCCTTACATTTTTCACAATTTGAAAGATTTCGGTCGTATTGGGATTTATCCTCAACATGGTAAAATATATGCTTTTAGTTGCTTACAGAACAGACACAAGTCTGCTAGTGAGGCCGCCTTTTTTCAACAACTAATCTTTTAACAATCGGATATCTACAATTGGATGAGCTACTGTTATTTGACGGCGACACATTAGCGTAAGTCTAGATCACTCCGTAGTTTCACCATTTGTAGTTTCTTTTTTTTTTCTTGACATTTTGTGGCATTAATGTTGTTTCTTCTGGCATTTTCTGGTATTTACTAGTATTAGTGTCGTAGTGTTATTGTATTAGTGTTTGAAGTGGGCGCATGACTTCGGGTTATGGCCCCAATAAACACATTCAAACATTCATTCGATAGAAAGCTTTTCTGCTCTACCTTTTTAGCTATTGTTTAGAGAGAAAAATCTTAACAATTCAGCTCAATAACGTCAAAGTCAAAGTCTTAATAATTTTGTTTATTATTATAAATTATTATACTAATATTAAAATAAACAGCAACCCACAAAATGATCATATAGCTATCATCAAAACGAACAGAGCAACACTCATACTCTGCAAAACAAAACAAGTCTTTTGTGGTCACATTGCTGAAAATTTTCCGAATTTTTCATTTGAAATTTCACCACAAACGGCTAACTACGGGTTCAAATTGGGTTGGCTATTTTAACTGTTTTATATTTGAGTTTGTTCGTTTTTGCTTTTTTTCTGCCACTGCTCATATTTTTAACTTATCACGTTTTTCACACTTTCTTTACCATAGCAGATTTTCACATTTATACCAACTTTTCACACGGCACCACCCCGGATATTATTTACAGTGATTCATGTAAACTTTTTTTCTTTTACGCTGAATATTTGTACAATGCACAGGTAGCTACATTTTTCACCTGTTCACGAAAAGTAAGTGCCTCGCACTCAGCCCAAAAGCTGTGGGCTGTTATACTGCTACAACATGTCTAACTAGAGAAAAGAGAAACAGAACTAAAGGCATTTTTTATATTTCAAAACATTACTTTTTACTCAAACAAATAAAATACAGTAGTCAACAATTGGAGAAAATTAAGTTGAATTCAGTCAACCTGTACAATGAATAATGTTGTTTTTTTTTGCAGATAGTGTGAGGTACCTACTTCTTACCGAAAAGATTTCTCACACTAGAAAGAGCATTACTAACTCCTTGAGTCACAGTATTTGCAGCATTGCCTATCCCTTGTACAAATCGGGTGGCAAGATTAGGCCCACCTCCATTTCCATGTCCTCCATTTCCACGGCCTCCTTGTCCGAAGCCTCCATTTCCATGTCCTCCATTTCCACGGCCTCCATGTCCGAAACCTTCATTTCCGTGGCCTCCATGTCCAAAGCCTCCATTTCCACGGCCTCCATTTCCAAAGCCACCATTTCCATGTCCTCCGCGCCCATTCCCTCCTTGCCCTCTCATCCCAAAACCTCCTCCTCCTCTGCTACCAAGTCCAAGGGCATTGTCGACAGCATTGGAGCCGGCAGCAGCTATGTTAGTCGCCCCGCCAGCCATTTTCTGCACACCCTCTCCTATTCCTCGAACTAATTTAGTGGCTAGTCCTCCTCCGGGGCCTCCCAAACCTAACCCCGATTCAACTGCACTGGTTCCTTTAGCAAAGAGGTCAGTAGCAGCTCCAGCTACATTCTTTGCAGCACCGCCTACTGCATTAACAAAGTTTGAAAGCCATCCTCCTTTACCACCAGGGACTTTTTCTGCATTACCACCTTGCTCAACCACTAAAGGTTTACCACCCCAAACCAATTTAATCATGGTACCACCTTTACCATCAGGAACAACTTTTTTAATCCAATTTCCACCTGGGCCTTTACCACCAAACTCAGGTGGGAGTTTCATTCCTGGTCCACCCACCCATTTTACTTTGTATATAAATCCACCATGACCATCGGGTTCTTTCGTTCGTTTAAAACCTGGTGCTAGTCCTGGCAGTCCCCCGGGTCCAACTCCGGGTTGGCCTTGAGGATGTGGATGAGGGTGGGGATGTGGATGCGGATGAGGATGTGGACGTGGATGCGGTCTCTTCTTGGGTCTAAAGACATACTCAATAATAAAACCTCCTCTGCCATTAGGAATTCGCCTTTTAACAAATCCATCGCTTACTGGCCTTGGTTTTCCTGGTTTTGGTCTCCAAATATATTCAATTTCCCATCCACCTTTTCCGTCAGGTTTCTTTCTTGGTTCCCATTCTTTTTCTTGTGGTTTTTCTGGTTCTTGTAGTCCTGCTGGACCTTCAGGTTCACCAGGGCCTTGTGGAAAACCGTCAGGATTAAATTGTGGTTCTCCAGGTCCCTGAGGATAGCCTAGTGGTTCTTCTCCTTTTACACCCTCTGGTGAATATGGGCCACCAGGGCCATAGGGTCCTCCTGGACCGTATGGACCTCCGGGTGAATAAGGTCCATCTCTCCTCTGTGGGCCACCTGGTCCATTAGGCCCTCCTGGTCCATTTGGCCCACCCGGACCGAAAGGTCCACCAGGACTGTATGGTTCCTTAGGTTCCTTTACTCCACCAGGCCCATAAGGCCCGCCTGGGCCATAAGGTCCACCTGGTGCATACGGCCCTCCAGGCCCATACTGTCCTCCAGGAGCATAGGGCCCTCCTGGAGCAAATGGTCCGTCATTCCTTTGTGGTCCACCGGGACCATTTGGTCCTCCGGGACCGTTAGGTCCTCCTGGTCCAAATGGTCCTCCTGGTTTGTAGGGTACCTGTGGCTCCGGACCACCAGGTCTATGTTGTTCCCTTGGGCTACGGTGACCTTCAGGTGAATAAGGTCCTCCAGGACCATATGGACCCCCTGGTCCAAATGGTCCACCTGGTCTGTATGGTTCTTCATTTGTCTTAGGTCCTCCAGGACCATTAGGGCCACCTGGACCATTTGGTCCACCTGGTCCAAATGGTCCTCCTGGTGTGTATGGTTCCTTTGGTCCATTGGGACTTCCTGGTCCATAAGGTCCTCCCGGTGCATATGGACCACCAGGCGCATATGGACTATCAGGACCATATTTTCCTCCAGGTGCGTATGGGCCTCCAGGTGCGTAAGGTCCATCTGTTCTCTTGGGTCCACCTGGACCATTAGGTCCACCTGGTCCATATGGACCACCAGGACCAAATGGTCCTCCTGGCTTGTGTGGTATTTCTGGTTCTTGGCCTGTTGGTTTCTGGGGTTGCCCTGGTCTGTAAGGTCCTTGTTCTGCTGGATAATCTGGTGAATAAGGTCCACCTGGGCCATATGGGCCTCCCGGTCCAAACAGACCTCCAGGCCTATATGGTTCTTCATTTGTCTTGGGGCCTCCAGGACCATTAGGGCCACCTGGTCCATTTGGTCCACCTGGTCCAAAAGGTCCTCCTGGTGAGTATGGTTCCTTTGGTCCTTTGGGACTTCCTGGTCCATAAGGTCCTCCCGGTGCATACGGACCACCAGGTGCATATGGACTATCAGGACCATATTGTCCTCCAGGTGCGTATGGGCCTCCAGGTGCGTAAGGGCCATCTGTTCTCTTGGGTCCACCTGGACCATTAGGTCCCCCTGGTCCAAATGGACCGCCAGGACCAAATGGACCTCCTGGCTTGTGTGGTATTCCTGGTTCTTGGCCTGTGGGTTTCTGGGGTTGCCCTGGTCTGTAAGGTCCTTGTTCTTGTGGTTGATCTGGTGAATATGGTCCACCTGGGCCATATGGGCCACCCGGTCCAAACAAACCTCCTGGTCTATATGGTTCTTCATTTGTCTTGGGTCCTCCAGGACCATTAGGGCCACCTGGTCCATTTGGTCCTCCTGGCCCAAATGGGCCACCTGGACTGAAAGGTTCCTTAGGTTCATTTGGTCCTCCAGGTCCATATTGTCCTCCTGGTCCATATGGACCACCTGGAGCATAAGGACTGTCAGGCCCAAATTGTCCCCCTGGACCGAATGGTTGTCCTGGAGCATATGGCCCATCTCTTCTCTGGGGTCCACCTGGTCCATTTGGTCCGCCTGGTCCATTCGGTCCTCCAGGTCCAAAAGGTCCTCCTGGTTTATTTGGTGCTCCAATTCCTTGTGGGTAACCATTTGGACCTTTAGTTCCTTGTGGATAGCCCTTAGGCTCTTGTGGGAATCCTTGTGGGAATCCTTGCGGGAATCCTTGAGGTCCTCCTGGTACTTGTGGAAAGTTTTGCGGGAAGCTTTGCGGTCCTCCTGATTCCTGTGGGAAGCTGTTCGGTCCTTTAGATCCCTGTGGAAAGCCATTCGGTGTTTGTGGGAACCCTTGAGGTCCTTTTGGAAATCCTTGTGGAAATCCTTGTGGTCCATTTGGTCCCTTTGGTGTTCCAGGTTGTTGTGGGAATCCTTGTGGCCCTTC
>JAHWFP010022572.1:97670-111963 GCA_023313725.1 Lithobius niger
GATCCTTGTGGAAATCCTTGAGGTCCATTTGGTCCCTGTGGTGTTCCAGGTTGTTGTGGGAATCCTTGTGGGAATCCTTGTGGGAATCCTTGCGGGTATCCTTGTGGGAATCCTTGAGGTCTTCCTGATACTTGTGGGAAACCATTTGGTCCCTTAGGTTCTTGTGGGAATCCTTGAGGTCCTTGTGGGAACCCCTTCCTTTCTGGTGAAAAAGGTCCCCCTGGTCCATAGGGGCCTCCAGGTCCAAAAGGTCCACCAGGCAAATAAGGTTTATCATTAGTCTTTGGACCTCCCGGACCATTAGGTCCCCCTGGTCCATTTGGGCCTCCAGGGCCGAATGGTCCACCTGGTGTATATGGATCTTTAGGTCCATTCGGACTTCCAGGCCCAAATGGACCTCCTGGTGAATATGGTCCTCCTGGAGCATATGGGCTGTCTGGGCCATACTGTCCCCCTGGAGCGAATGGTCCTCCTGGTGCATATGGACCATCTTCCCTCTTGGGACCACCTGGGCCATTAGGTCCACCAGGTCCATTTGGCCCTCCAGGTCCAAATGGTCCACCTGGTTTGTATGGAACATCAGGTTCTTCTCCTCCAGGCTGGTTAGGTTGCTGTGGTCTGGTGCCTCCTTCTGGGGATAGTGGTCCTCCAGGTGAATAAGGTCCACCAGGACCATAAGGTCCTCCTGGCCCAAAGGGTCCTCCAGGTCTGAATGGTTTTTCATTAGTTGTTGGACCTCCTGGCCCATTGGGTCCCCCTGGTCCATTTGGCCCACCGGGTCCAAATGGTCCACCTGGTGTGAATGGTTCTTTAGGCCCTTCTGGACTTCCTGGTCCATACGGACCACCCGGTGCATACGGTCCACCTGGAGCATATGGACTATCAGGCCCGTATTGTCCTCCTGGTGCAAATGGCCCTCCTGGAGCATATGGCCCATCTGTTCTCTGGGGTCCACCTGGCCCATTTGGTCCTCCTGGTCCATTTGGTCCTCCTGGGCCATAAGGTCCACCAGGTTTGTATGGTACTCCCTGCTTTCCAGGTTGTTTCTCTTCTGGTTGGAAAGGCTCCTGTCCTGTAGGTCCAAGTTCTCGCGGTCTGATATTTGGATTATTCTCTGGTGATAACGGTCCACCTGGTGAATATGGTCCTTCTGGTCCATAAGGTCCACCTGGTCCAAAAGGTCCGCCTGGTCTATATGGCTGTTCATTTGTTTTTGGTCCACCTGGGCCATTAGGTCCTCCGGGTCCATTTGGCCCTCCAGGTCCAAAAGGTCCTCCTGGTGTATATGGTTCTTTAGGTCCTTGTGGGCTTCCAGGTCCATAGGGCCCACCAGGTGCATATGGTCCACCTGGAGCATAAGGGCTATCAGGCCCATATTGGCCTCCTGGTGCAAATGGTCCTCCTGGAGCATATGGTCCATCATTTCTCTGAGGTCCACCTGGGCCATTGGGCCCTCCAGGTCCATTTGGCCCACCAGGGCCATAAGGTCCACCTGGTTTATATGGTACACCATGTTTGCCAGGTTGTTTATCTTCAGGATTGTAAGGCTGTTGTCCTCCTGGTCCGAAAGGTTGGTTTTGTCCTTGTGGTGATAATGGCCCACCTGGTGCATATGGGCCTTCTGGCCCAAATGGTCCGCCTGGTCCATAGGGTCCACCAGGCCTGTACGGCTGTTCATTTGTTTTCGGTCCACCTGGGCCATTAGGTCCTCCTGGTCCATTTGGTCCTCCAGGTCCAAATGGTCCTCCTGGTGTATATGGTTCTTTAGGTCCTTGTGGACTACCTGGCCCATAGGGTCCACCTGGTGCATAAGGTCCACCTGGAGCGTAAGGGCTGTCAGGGCCATATTGTCCTCCTGGTGCGTAAGGGCCACCAGGGGCAAAGGGACCGTCCATTCGCTGTGGTCCACCAGGACCATTTGGTCCTCCTGGTCCATTTGGTCCCCCTGGTCCGAAAGGCCCACTTGGTCTATAAGGTATATCAGTTTGTGGCCCATTGGGAGCTGGCCCTTGTCCAGGGAATTGTGGGTATTGGGGGAATTGCCCAGGAGCGCCAAAGTGAGATACTGGTGGAGCAAAGTAAAGGGGCATCAATCTAACTGGTCCACCTGGGCTTGTAGGAATTCCTCTTGGAGTTTGGTCACCCTTTGGTTTTTGACATATGGGATGTGCTCTTTCTCCATCACAGTTGCTGTGTTTGATGCAAGTTCCACTATTTTGAAGTTGTGTGCAATACTTATCATTGTTTTCTGGTTCACCGTTGCACCACAGGTCTCTTGCAATTGGCTGTCCATTGGTGTCCCAAATATGTCGACCACGGCAGAATCCTCCACTAAGCCAGTATGGCCCTGCGCTAGGATCTGTGGAGAGAGAAAAACAACAAAAAAATGTGAGCGACAACTAGTATGCAACCCTTGACTTCGAACATATGTAAAACGCTGCTTTTGCATGTTAAAAGCAACAAAAAATGCACCTTAAGTTCTTTTCAAGAACCTTTGGTCCCGACTGGTAATAAACTATTGCAACAATCTCTGACTTTCGTTGAGGAACTGAGTGGTGTACGGCTGCAGCAAGGTGCCGAAAGGTTATATTACATAAAAGTTATACAATGTAATATACATTACGAAAACACTTTATTAATACGAAAACACTCTGGTACGAGTGTTCTTACTACCCAACCCCCTCAAAAAGAAAATGGTCAAGGTGATTACAGTTTTACATTGGGAGCCTAAAGGCTTGGGAACAAAGGTGTTGGTCACCATCTGAACTTGTATAGCATTCCAAGGCATAACGATTCTTTCACTACAAAAGAAAAAAATTTTCAAGTGTGACATTTTACGTTGCGGTTGCAACTGCGGTTGCAACTGCGTTAGCCGCAAACGATCTCCTCCTATCAGCGTTCACAGAGCTGTAACTCCCTGTCGTGGATTAGATGATGGTTTCAATCAAGTCATCTCGGGTGAAACCGAACCCTTGTTGGTGGTAGCCGTTCATGATGGAATCATGTCGCGGATTCCCAAGGCGGCCATTTTTTTGCAAACTTGGCTGTTCCTCCTGCCATTTCTTAGCTCAGGATGGATAAGCAAGATGAAGCACATAAGCTTTGTCCAACTTGTATTGTAGTGCGTAAACGTGTTAGCCTGCTGTATTTGCTTTCTATAAATTTGAGTTGAAGAATTTCTAACCTAGAATCGAAAATGCGCCTTTTGTCATACATTTAATATGTACACCAAGGTGATCAATATGTCCACCTGGCTACTTTTTAAATCGAGGTTCCACCTAACGGTTTAGAGTTCGGCACCCTGTTCTGGCACCGTTAAACATATTGAGTGAGGCATAGTCCCTCTGAGTTCAAGTGATATTAGTTCAAGTTCAGATTATATTGCAAGTTCGGGTCAGTTACGTTAACTGAGCAGAAAGCCGTTGCTGCCTCGCTTTTCTATGCAGCCAGTGTTGCTACCGCGTTAAGATTGCTTTTAATACGCCCAAAATCCATTGGTGCATTCCGCTTGCGCCATCGAGCATTCACTCGCTACTGGTAAAACCATAACCAAACAGAAGAAAAATAATTCGTGTGAAGCGATGCCTTACTAAGTGCCTACAAGGTCAAAATTGCTGCAATCATATAGTTATTGTTTGGTTGATCGATCGATTTTGACGTCTTTGGTGCACCTTCCTGCAACGCCATGCAGCCGGAGCAGCCAGTCGGTTTAGGGCTAAGGGAAACTCAACAGCACAAGAGCGAAAATCATACAATGTAATTCACTAAGATTCGGTGAGCTTTTATTGTGGACTTATATCTATTTCATTGAGATGACATAACCGGGACTCGAACCACCGAACTCCAGATCACAACTCAGATGCTCCTACCATGTAAGCCTTCAGGTCGGTGCTTCCACTTCTCATTTACAGAATTTCTCAGAGAAAGACAAAATGTCCCTTTTATTTCCCTGTGCAAAAAAATTTCCCTTTTTACTTCCCTTAGAATATTAGACAGCGCCGAGCCAAGGCTGAAATGATGACGCTCAACCCTACCCCCTCCCCCCAAACAAAAAAAAAAAAACCAGAGGGAAAACAAAAAGCGAAAAACCAGAGGGAACACATCAAGAACCCTTGTCTAGACGTGCTTTGAAAGAGTTTATGTTGGTAGCAGCCACGACGTAAGGTGACGGAGAATTCCAAAGGGGCACACCTCTTTCAGAGAAAAAGCCATGCCTGTTGTTTAGCTTCGAATGGTTGCCAAGGAGCCTCGAGTTGTGAGCCTTGGTGTTGAAAAGAGCATGACAGAAAAAATCGGCAGGTATGACGTCGATGAGGCCGTTTAGAATTTGGAAAGTAAGTATGGCGTCTCCACGGCTCTGCCGAGCCCAGTGTTATAATGTTCTACAGCTTTCTGCGACGCAGCTTTGTAACCTAAACATTTTTCTGCAGGGTTAATTTTTCCGGTTTTGGAATTTTTGAAGGCAAGCCTTTTGAAGTGACAATTTTTTAATTTTTTATTTTTTTGAAGCATGGCAAAGCATCCAAATCGTTAAAAAACATTCTATAACTTTTTTTCCCATTACTTTATCCACGGTAACATTTTTAAAATGCTTGTAGAAATAAGTACCGCACATGGCAACTGAAACTAATTTTTAAAATTTCCTTGTAGTCCTGTATCCTGCAGGAGGGCCACTCCGTTTCACAAAAACTCACATATCAGACGTGCCCACACTTTCAAAGCACCATCAGGTGAACTCCCTTCTCCCCCCCCCCCTCCCGACCCCCAAGTCTTTTCATACAAATATTCCAAATCACAGAATTCCACGTTTCACGTATTGCTTCAGACGCTAAAACTGACATAGTGAAAATAAGAAACTTCACGAACACAGAGTATATTGCATGCCACGTTTGTTTAAAAATGTAAGTTAAATGTTTTTTTTTTATAAATATCTTCAGAACGGGTGGAGCTAATGACTTGTGGTTTGCACCATTGGAAAGCTGGCGAAAAAAGGGTTAAAATGGTGTATTTTAACGTCAAAATCGGTCAATATTTAGCAAAATTATCGTTGTTTCCGCATATATAAAAAAAAGTGCGGCTTATTATTATCTGCGGCCGCCCGAAATTTTCTGCGACGTACGTCGCACGTCGCAGCAGTTTCTCACACGGCTCTGCCGAGGAACAGCCGAAGATAAGTGGAGGCGGTTAAGGCGGCGGTTCTGGTAAGGTTAGGTTACGTAGAGGTCTACAGAGCTTAGTTAAATGCCGCTGGAAGACATCAATGCGGGAAAAGAAAAATTCGTAACAAGGTCTTGCGACTTGGGAACAACACCCAAGGTCAAGTCGAAAGAAGATATTTAATTATCTTTCATTATGCAACTAATTTTTAAGATTTCCTAATTTAAAAAATATATATATACCGTTCGCCCGTTTTGATGGTTTTGTTGCTCAAATTGACGCAAATTGAAAATATAAATTCAAACCCCTACTTATTTGAACTAGCTACAAGTGAAGGATATGGATTGACCCGTAGAAAGAAGTACTGCCACAATTTTAGTGGTTTTAGCCTGAATAAGCCGGCAACAGACGAGAAATAACCCAAATTGCAAATTGAGAGAAATAAAATCTGTGGCTGCAGCCTAACTGGGTAAACGTTACAAATAAGAATGCTTTACTTCTTTTTTTTGGGGGGGGGGTGCTTTTAAGGTTATGGAAATTTGGGAAAAGGGGTTTCTCACTCGAAAAAGGAACGAAACACTCAAAGAACGAATTGTGCATGGGTGGGTAGAGACTAAGGTCTGCCTTGCTTAATCCGAAATTTAGAATTTGCTTGCCCCAAGCGGTTGGATAATGTAAGGGTTTAAAATATTAACACGCGTAGAAGATTACGGGTTTATGGAAGTTTCGAGAGAAGTGGGTCTAGGATGGAGAAAATATCGTTAAGTTACTAGAGAAATTCGCAACTTGGAATTAAAACTCAGAATTTCCCCATTTTTTCCCTTGAAGAGAATTTTTCCCCTAAAGAGGGAAAAATTAGCTGTAAGTGGAAGCACTGCTTCAGGTCCAAGCCAAACGGTCCTACTGATGTGTACGGTTTTTTACTGATGTGTGTATTGATTAAATCGTCTAGCACGCGACGTGTTATGGTTGACGCATCGGTCTCGCCACTGCCGCAACCACGTCAAGGTTACATGATGGAAACAAACAGTGGTAAGGCATGTTTCTTGAACCCACCTAAAATGTTATGCGACTCGCAAAAGAAGCTAAATTTTGTAGTTTTTTTGTTGTTTAGCTAAATATTTCTCCGGATATTTTGACAGATAGTATAGATAGTATTACAGATGGAAAGTTGTACAGAGAGTATTTATGTTTTCATCTGACAGAACTGGATGGGTTAATTTCCATTTCTTTTGCTCCCCCAAACAAAGTTGATTTGTGCTACCACCTATCGGTCGTATTGATGCACTGTTCTATAGGAAAACACGCTATAGAGCAGCGTCAAGTGTGACGTCATATTGGCTACGAGATAGCATTTGGAGGGCATATAGCTACAAGGTGCACTAGATTAAAATGCAAGGGAAAACAACGGCACTTCTAGTCAAGACAGTGCTTTGAGAGCGGCTTTCTTAGGCTTAAAAGAGCGTTGTTTTCTCCAACAACAAAAATCGCGCGTTATAGGTTTAAGAAATCCAGTCTAGTAGCATTGCCTTCAGTAAGACGACCTTCTTTTTGCCCTCCAGTGCCCCTTGCAGCTAACCCAGTTACTGTCTCACCATAGAGTTATACACAATAAGACTACGTTATGTCACTGTCCTATACTTACTTTTTGTTCTGATGTGGTCTTGCAAGGGTCTTAGTTCAGCACGGTTGTCAAGAGCTGCTAAGTGACCTCCAAGCCTATTACAAATGGTCGCCGCCTGCCAGTAATCAACGCTCAAGTCATTCGCACCCACGTAATATTCCTTGTCTGGTATACCAGGGACAGACTCGAACTGGGCACCAACCTAAAATTGAAAGATTATCAACAACTGCAGTTGGTCGAATTTCCCTAAAAGGGGAAACTGAAGCGTTACACACTTATAGACTATATTACAACAAGGGTTGGTTTGGGGGTAGCGTTAATAACCGGGTATTTTTCCCTGCACGCAAAGGTAGATTACGTAGGTAATGCCGTACAAGGGCTCTACTACAGAACCGGCCGGATCTTGGGTGAAAAATAGCATACTCAACTGGATTGGCCAATGCGGCCGCCGAAAGCACCAAAGTTTGAAAATATTAAAATTTCCGATCCTGATAGTGAGAGATACCACAATGTCATAAAATCTGATACACATATTTTAATTTTCGAGGGATATCCTTCCCTCTTTCTCACAACAAAAACAACAAATACAGCCTAGATACAATACAAAATCTTGCTCAAGCACTGAGCCATCAGCTTGGATCTTGACCACTGATCCCGATATCTAGAAAAAACAGTTTCCAAAATTTGGAAAATTGGCAAAAAGTCTTTGTCTCACTTCCAATAAATCAAATATAGGGATCAGTGGTCGGGATCCAAGATGGTGGCTCAGTACTTGAGCAGGCTTTTGTATTGTATCTAGGCTGTATTTGTTGTTTTTATTGTGGCCAAGAGGGAAAGATATCCCTCGAAAATTAAAATATCTGTGTGAGATTTTTATGACATTGTGGAATCTCTCACTATCAGGAGCAGCAATTTTAATATTCTTAACCAAAGCACGACATTCAACCGGAAGTCACCAGAGATTGGATTGATTTGTCCTGTTGTCGCTTTCTGTCAACTGAGGGCGATAGTTACAGTAATGCCAACGTTCCCTTCCCTTCAAACACTTTCTGCATACACGAACGTGTCTACCTGTTTATTCCAAGCTCAGAGAAATAAATTCTGCGGCTGAGTGGTAACTTTAAAAATTATTTGAAAATCGATGTAAAGCAAATAAAAATTTGTCAGGGAGGCAACTTATCAGCCGTTCAGTCAGATGCCACTTTTTGGCAGTAGATGTCGCGGCTCACCAATCAAAAATTCACCGATGCGATTCGCTTGGCTAAATGCCGAACAGACCTCGAAGAAATGGGGCACTCCTGGTGACCATATTGTTTAAAGGGCAATTGCATCCATTTTGACATGCATGTTTGACTTTAGGATCACTTACACAATAACTAAACACAAGAATAGCGGTAAGAATACGTTACGTACGACCGATATAACAATTGAATTACTGCATCACCAAAACACGACACGGAGATCGCCATTGTTTTGGTGGAACGCGTAGAAATTAATGCCGATAGACGGAACTCTTCGATTTCGACTCGCAGCCGGTTGAGATAGCTGTATTGACTGTGAGGAGCTCAAGCATCTGACGGCCTTAGCTAGCCACTACAGTGCCGGCCAGCTAAGGCCGTCAGACGCTTGAGCTCCTCACAGTCAATACAGCTATCTCAATCGGCTGCGAGTTGAAATCGAAAAGTGACATCTGCCGGCATTAATTACTGAGCGTTCCAGCAAAATAATGACGATCTCCGTGTCGTGTTTTTGGTGATGCAGTAATTAAATGGTTATATCGGACGTACGTAACGTATTCTTATCGCAATTCTTGTGCTTAGTTAAGAACGCAAGGAAAGTAATATCACTTACAGTTTAATAAACAAACAAAAATACAAAACCGAACTGAATCAGAGATTCTGAATCGTCTTTCTTTTTTTTTTTAGTATCTTTCCTCATGTTTTATTAGCATGCACCGTTTTATTTTATTTACTTTACTATTAATTTTATCTTATTTTATCGCGAAACATTAATTTTTTTTATATTGCTTTGAGTATTAAACGTGCCGTTCTGTAGCTACACCCACATATTAAAACCTTGGAAATCCCGTCACGTGTCATGCCTGTGAAAACAAGGTTTCAAAATATGCATTTTTCACAATATTTTATCGCATTTTCACGGAAACTGCACAAAAGAAAAATAATAATAATTTTTAACATATTTTGTGTGGTTAAAAAAGTTTAAAAAAAAAAAGCTGGCATCTACTTTTGCTTTGTACACTAACTTATGAGAACCAAGAAATTTATTTTTTACTCCGGCCTAAGTGCATTTAGAACTTTAACAAACCTAAAGTGTTGTGAAATTTAAAGTCGGTTACTGACGGCCTAATTTTCTCTGAGACAACGAAAACTCACGATTACTTCTTCGGAAAAAAAAAAACCGGTAAATTAAAGGGCAATTATATTAATTTTGACATGCATTTTTGACTTTTGGATAACTTACACAATAATTAAACACAAGAATTGCGGTAAGAATACGTTATGTACGTCCGATATAACAATTTAATTACTGCATCACCAAAACACGACACGGCGGTCCCATTGTTTTGCTGGAACGCTTAGAAATTAATGCCGACAGATGTCACTTTTCGATTTCGACTCGCAGCCGATTAATATAGCTGTATTGACTGTGAGGAGCTCAAGCGTCTGACGGTCTTAGCTAGCCGACAGTGTAGTGGCCAGCTAAGGCCGTCAGACGCTTGAGCTCCTCACAGTCAATACAGCTATCTCAATCGGCTGCGAGTCGAAATCGAAGAGATCTAAACAACGATTTAAACAACGATTCTAGCTTGCTATCTTTTTTCGAAATCAATGATGTGTCAGATATTATTGCAACACGTCTACGGCGCTTGGCGTTGATTAAGATAAGAAATTAAAAGCACCAAAGATGTCGTTAAAAAGCTTAGAAAGTGCACAAATGTGTAGTAAAAACACAACGTTTCGGGTATTGCTGCACCCCGTTATCAAGCTAAAAATGCAGCAAACTTATCATGCCATTGTCAAAGCACAACGCCAACACGCACACAAATTTTAAATCTAAAAATCAAACCTTAAGGCCGTGAAAAGAAATAAGTTTGTTTCTCGGGTATTTTCATTCAAAAAGTAACCAGGCCACCAGGCTTTTTATTTTATTTTTTATTTTATTGGAAGTAACTCAAGTCTTACTTTCAACTGCTCAAAACACTTGCATTTAAATTTACGGAGCTGAAAGTGGTTAATTTAGGCTAAATAATACTTATTTTCAGCTAACTGAATTGCTTTTCCTTGTAACGGTAATAAATTTAGCTTGACTAGCAAATAAAAAGCATCGACAAGGGGCAAATTGGACCACCAGGCAGGGCCTGAGAAACAACTAATTTAAGCTTCCCTGAGTAGAACAGATTAGCAATAGATGAACCCAATCTCTTCCCCGCGAGTGCACGTTCAAACTGAGGAGCACTGGAATTTGCACTTCGAACGAACGTGCAACGTGCACTTCACACCTGTTTATTGCTTAGGTTTTTAGTTTTAAAGTTTCGTTTTTAACTTTAAAATTTGTGTGTCCCTATATTATAGCTTGTTCCACATTATGTTTGCAGAAAACTGACGGTATGATGCCACGTTTCTTTGCACTTGGAGTGCAAAAACATGTGTATATCGCACTTGTAGACTCTACACATTTACTGTTAAAGTCTACGAGTGAGCTATTTACGTTTTTTTTGCACACATAGTGGAAAGAAACGTAGCGTCGTACCGTCAATTTTCTGCAAACATAATGTGGAACTAAGTATAGTGTTGGGCCTTGACTATAGCGTGATGTAAACGTGTGCTGTATTTGTAACTACTTTGCACTTGTCAACGGGGGTCCAGCAATCACCGACACGTTGTATTTTTACTGCCCATTTTTGCACTTTCTAGGGTTTTTAATGACTTGCTTGGCGTTGATTGACGGGAATACACAGGGCGGTCAAAAAGTCTGTTCAAAGCAAATACCTCAGGAGGTATTGGTCGTAGAAAGGCAAGGTTGATATGCTGAAATATGTCACGTGCGACGAGTCCCACGGCATCAACCAGAATGACCTTGAATCACCCTACCAAGGTCATTCAATTTTTATTTTTAAAACCCTGAAAGATACGACATAAAAGTCAACTGCAACGTTGTGTGGTCTGACAAAATAATCCTCATACAGAAAGCAGAACTGAAATAGCTTCATAATTACAGGCACTACTGACAAAACAAGAACGGCATTACAGTGAAGCAAACTAATTAAGTATTATTAAGTATTAAATTATTATAGTATTAAAAGTATTACTTTTTTTTTAATTTCTTTGAGCCTTAAGTCGGCCGAAGCAACTTAATGCTTGAACCGGCTCAATTTTGAACATTACCAGACTTTTAGAGAAGAAGTAATATCTGGAGGTGCCAGCCCGGGGATTCGATCCGGGAAAACTCCGACCATTGTAGGAGCCGAAAGATTGTCCAGAATTGTCCAGAATAGTTCCCATAGTCGCTGAAAGAGCATGGTAGCCTCTCAGGCTAACCTGGCCGCAGCCCTGGCGGGGACTTTGCCAAGGTTCCCTTTCCAGGGGTTCGACCAGATCCGCAAACCTCCAGCAACCAGGCTGAGCTCTCTCACAACTCAGCCACGATGACCACTGAGGGCGTGATTTACTTTTAATCACATAGTAAGAGTTGGTATTCTTTCACCATGATTCCATGAAATGACTTTCAGCAGTACTCCGCTTATGCTAAAAGTATCATGTTGCAATAAATATTGGATACGTCTAGCGGGGATAAAGGGGGTACACATTGGTTCCTTACCCTTTGTCAGCTTCACTGCAATGTCTTTCTTGTTTTGTTCACAGAGCTTGTAATTATGAAGCTATTTCAGTTCTGCTTTCTGTATGAGGTTTATTTTGTTAGACCACACAACTTTGCAGTTGACTTTTACGTCGTCTCAAGAGTAAAAATTGAATGACCTTGATAGTGATTCAAGGTCGTTTCGGTTAATGTTATTGGACTCGCCACATGTGACATATTTCAGCATATCAACCTTAACCTTCCTACGACCAAATAATTCCCGACGTGTTTGCTGTGACCAGACTGTTTGACAACCCTGTATAGCTGCGTGGTGAAATTATACTTTACGGAATAACACGGCCCGTAGGGTGGGGGAAGACGATTTTCGCAGTGATGGAAAGTGGCGGAAAAGTATATGCTATAGCACGTGCAAATCGTCAGTATTCCAAGTTGTGGAATATCCACTTACCTCATACGTCAGTACGGAAGTGACCAGTCCGAAAAATGTGACTGCCAATGTCGGTAGCCACATCATGCTGGATCTGGATGTGGAAAACTGGAAAGGGAAAAGAAAACTACGTTAGAAAAGTCACACTGGTGGTAACAATGACCACACTAAAAAAGAATTACTTTTACAGCTCGAGAGAACAGTAACCCCTTGGTCTAAGTACATCATTACCGTCAACGTGTTTATAAAACTGTTTTTTTTTTTTTATAGTTTAAAAGTACATTCCTTCCGGTTGGCTTTCCTGTATGGCTCAGCAACTCACAAATTAATTTTTCAAGACCGATTTAAATTTTTTTTTGCAATATTTTTTGGAGGATGGCATTTTGGCCATCCCCTCCCCCCCCCCTCCCCTTCTTGCTCCACCACTGTTGGCAAGCAATGTTACAGAGCAGTTAATGCCCAAAATGCGCTCGCAAATACCACATTTCACTGACCTGCTCAGTTCAATCATGGATTTATATGCCATCACTGTTCGGGCGCCAGTTCTGTAAGGGTTCGTCGGTTTGCCTGTCTTTTTTCCCAGAGAGTGCGCGGGAGCTTTTAGGGCTTCCGGCTCAGTGCGCGTTGCTACATATACCGTAAGCATTCACATTGGCTGGAGCGACATGGCCGCGCGGCTTGGTCGCCGTGTGCACGGGGGCCCTACGTCCTTTTAAGTAAGCATACTACTCTGCCGGCCGCGTTCCAGTTGTGGAATATCATATAAGTCGTTACGGCTATAGGTAATTACGATCACAGCTGATTTGCGTAACTGGGGCCCTAAGCCACGTGTTTCTAATGCTCCTAAATGCGTTGATAATAGAAAGGGAATTTGCGAAGGGGGAGGGGATAACGAAATCGAAGACTACCATCAATACCTCGGAAATACTGCACGTTTTAAATCTACATAACATTTCAAAATTAACATATTTGTTCTGTTGCATACTGCACATTCGTTCAGTTTCGTATTGCAACTGCACACTGACTGTTGTGTACAACTGCACGTTTGCAGTTTCTTTAGACTATTTGGTTAAAGTTGCCGATTTCTCAACACCAGTGTGGGAAGATTGCAGTTCTAGTGCAAGGAATCAAAGAAACCATCCGTGGTCTGTAGTGGTAACAGACGGCCTTTTTTTCTTGGGGAGGGGGGGGGGGAATAAATGGTTACGGGGTGGATTCTTCCAGGGAAAGAATAGGGGAGAAAACCTCTGACAATCTGAAATGTGGGGGTTCACGCTTCGTGCAGAAACGATAAACGTTCTAAAGCTTCCCCAATCAGAACTGCCGGAAACTCACTGCTGGAAAATACGAAGAATGAAACTCGGGGTTTGCACAAATGCCACAACTTTTGATACATGGGGAACGTCTCCGCTCTGCCCACGATCAGTCCTCGCTAGTCTCCAGATTTTAGGTGCCAGCTCTAGCCACGTCCGCATTTACCACAGCACCCCCTAAATCGTGGTGTCACTAGACCCAGGTCTCGTGTATGCCGTGACAAATTCGGCTCTGTTTACTATACGGAATGCCGAACGGTATCGGTTAGGATTAAATCCACAGTTACAATAGCCTTTTTCTGCATTTTTTTTGTTTACTTTTGAAATTAGGGCGGGTGTGTTTAGTTTACGCATTCTCGCAGCCTGCCACATGGGGGGTCGTATCGTTAAAAACACGAGTAAGACGTCAAAACACACCGAAATCGACAAAACGTCTTGCGACAGGACATTTTGTTGAAACCTGTCTCCGCATGCTGCAGACGTCTCCAAACCCATAGGAATGAGCTGAACGCCACACACCGGATGCGACGGTATCGCGAGAAGTCTTTAGGCGTCTTTAGGCGTCTCACGACAACAAAGCGAAGCTCCTTCTAGTTTCGTCTGTTGGGGGGGGGTCTCTCCACCAGATGCGACGTCTCGTTGCAACGTCGTTTAGTCGAACCAACAGGGAAGGTTATCGAAACCTGTCTCAACTTGCTGCAAACGTCTCTACAACCACAGAAATGAGCTGAGTGCCAGACACCTGACGCGACGTTGTCGGAAGACGTCTTTAGGCTAGGTGGCCGCACACCAAAAGCGACATTTCGTTTCACATAAGCTGAGTGCTGGAATCTGATGCGACGTTGCCACGAGTCGTTTTTAGGCTAGGGTGGCCGCACACCAAAAGCGAGATTTCGTCTCACATGAGCTGAGTGCTGGACATCTGATGCGACG
>JAHWFP010022581.1:0-17632 GCA_023313725.1 Lithobius niger
AAAGTAGTGTCAAAACGAGTTATAGTTTAAAGTTTTTTTGTAACTTTAACATGTGTTCGAAGATATTTTAAACACGGTTTGGCCTATTGACACTAGGCAAACGGCATTGCACAACTCTGTGAATGACGCTTCGTATGAGGTATTGTTTGTCAAAGTCCTTCAAAATGAAAAAAAATAGTGGCGATAACAGTTATGGTTTATCGTTTGTTTTTCACTTTTCCTGGACCTTTTCAGACATACTTCCATAACGGTTTGTCCTATCGACACTAGGTAAACGGCATTACACACCTCAGTAAGTGGCGCTTCGAACGAGGTATTGTTTGTGAAAATCCTTCAAAATGAAAAAAAGTAAGGGCGAAAACACGTACTATTTATCGTTTGTTTTACGCTTTTCTTGGACCTTGTCGGACATAATTCGAAAACGGTGTGGTCTATCCACACTAGGCGAACGGTATTGCAGAGCTCTGTAAATGACGCTTCGAATGAGTTATTGTTTCTCAAAATCCTTCAAAATGAAAAAAAAGTAGTGTCAAAACGAGTTATAGTTTAAAGTTTTTTGTTACTTTGTACATGTTTTCGAAGATAGTTTAAACACGGTTTGGCCTATCGACACTATGTAAACGGCATTGCACATCTCTGTAAATGGCGCTTCGAATGAGGTATTGTTTTTCAAAATCCTTTAAAATGGAAAAAATAGTGGCGAAAACAGTTACAGTTTATCGTTCGTTTTATGCTTTT
Source organism: Lithobius niger (assembly GCA_023313725.1). Classification (NCBI taxonomy): domain Eukaryota; kingdom Metazoa; phylum Arthropoda; class Chilopoda; order Lithobiomorpha; family Lithobiidae; genus Lithobius; species Lithobius niger. The sequence goes on from JAHWFP010022581.1 coordinate 739, forward strand.
CCTAGACTTTTTCGGACATAATTCGAAAACGGTTTGGCCTATTGACACTAGGTAAATGGCATTGTACAGCTGTGTAAATTGCACTTCGAATGAGGTTTTATTTGTCAATATCCTTTAAAATAAAAAAATAGTGCCAAAAACAGTTACAGTTTATCATTTGTTTTTTGCTTTTTCTGGACTTTTTCGGATATAATTCAAAAATGGTTTGGCCTATCGATACTAGGCAAACAGCATAGCAAAACTCTGTAAATGACGGTTCGAATAAGGTATTGTTTACCAAAATATTCAAAATGTAAAAAGTAGTTTGAAAAAAGAGTTATATTTTAAAGGTTAGTTGTTAACGTTACCAGAAATTCTTTTCCTGTTTTTATGCCAAATTTGACTTTTTTTCCGGAGGATCTGATCACTCTATCCACAACCAAAAAACCCTCCATCGCAAAACTGTTTAACAGACACACGAATTTTTTGACTAAGCAGGGTGAATTTAGTTTTTTGTTTATGTTCTGCCAAAGAACTACTTACGGAATCATGTGCTAATAAGCCTGATGTCTATTAGATTCAATGCTAATTGCTTATTTTCAACTGTTGGCTTCACGAATTTTATTAACCTAGAAAAAAATCATTAAAAACCCACTTGCATTAATGCTTAAATTTTCTATATTTAAAATTTGAAGTTTTTCATTTGAATGGATACTTCGTAAATTGGTGCCAAGCGCATTAGCAACAATTGGAAATAAGCTGAAAATGAAAGGAATTTTATTGTTCAAGACAACCACAAGCTAAAAAATACAAAAAAAATTAAAAAATTAAAATTAAAATGGTTAAAAAACGGGAGTTGGTTGCCATCACAAGACTAAAAAAAGGTTTAAAAAAATTAACGATAGACTAACGGTAAAAAAAAAGCAAGCTACGGGTTTCGAACTGTAGACCTCACTCACCGCAGACGTCAACACTAACTACTGCGCTATACTCACAAACAAATAACGCCACTTTCGAATCACCGAGAGGCTATACTATTCTGAACTGGTGGGAAACCTATTGTCTATTGCAGAGAGCTGTTTTCATTAATAAACCAAACGTGTTCTCATCAAACGTGTCACAAACACTTAAGACATGAATTTGGTAATGTGGCATGGTTAGAACTAATGTATGTCTCGTCGAAATGTAGTATATTTTACTGACTGTGAAGAGAGCCACAATCCTTCCATCCATTTTGTCCGACCTTCTGCCCTCAATGAATTCAAATATAAATAACCTAACAGCTTTTTTGTAAAGGCCAAAAACAAAGGAAGAAAGATGATGTTCTTAGCTAAATAGGCTTACATTAGCAACATTTCTGCAATGTAAAAAAAATAATTTTAAAGAAAGACGACTGCTATGGTGGGAGCTCATTAAGATAAATACCAACGCAGCTACACACTACTGAGATAAATACAATTATAGGAATCCAACTGCAGGAAAAGAATTCTTGGTAACGTTTTTGTAAACGTTTTCGAAGATATTTCAAAAACGATTTGGCCTATCGACAGTAGGTAAACGGCATTGCACAGCTCTGTAATTGAAGCTTCGAATGAATTATTGTTTGTCAAAATCCTTAAAAATGAAAAAATGGTGAAAACAGTAATAGTTTATCGTTTGTTTTATGCTTTTCCTGGACCTTTTCAGACATATTTCGAAAAACGGGTTTGCCTATTAGCATTAAGTCAATGGTATTGCACAGCTCTGTAAATGGCGCTTCGAATGTGGTATTCTTTGTTAAAATCCTTCAAAATGAAAAAAAATAGTTGCGAAAACAGTAACAGTTTATCGTTCGTTTCCTGGACCTTTTCGGATATTATTCAAATGGTTTGGCCTATCGACACTAGGAAAATGGCATTATACAGCTTTGTAAATGGCACTTCGAATGAGGTATTGTTTGTAAATATCTTTAAAAATAAAAAAAAATAGTGGCAAAAACATTTACAGTTTTTCATTTGTTTTATGCTTTTTCTAGACTTTTCGGATATAATTCAAAAATGGTTTGGCCTATCGGTACTAGAAAAACAGCATTGCACAACTATGTAAATGACGGTTCGAATGAGGTATTGTTTGTCAAAATAATTTAAAATGGAAAAAAATTAGTTTGCAAAAAGAGTTATAGTTTAAACGTTTTTTGTTAACGTTACCAGAAATTTATTTCCCGTTTTATGCCAAATTTGACTTTTTTTCTCCAGGATTTGTTCGCCCTACCCACAAAAAAAAAACCCTCCGTCGCAAAGCCGTTTAACATATACACGATTTTTTTGGCTATACAGGATGAATTAGTTTTTTGTTTACGTTCTGCCAAAAAACTACTAACAGAATCATGTGCTAATAAGCCTGATGTCTTTTAGATTCAATGGTAATTGCTTATTTTCAACTGGTTGGCTTCCCAAATTTTATTAACCTAGAGAAAAATCATTAAAAACTCTCCTGCATTAAGGCTTGAATGTTCCATATTTAAAATTTGAAGTTTTGCAGATGAATGGATACTTCGCAAATTGGTGCCAACCGCAATGGCAAATGCATTGGAAAAAAGCTGAAAATGAAAAGGATTTAACGATAGGCTAAAAGTAAAAAAAAGCAAGCTATGGGATTCGAAACGTGGACCTCGCACACCGCAGGCGTCAACACTCCCTAGTGCGCTATACTCACAAAGAAATAACGCCACTTTCTAATCACTTAGAGGCTATACTATTCTGATCTGGCGGAAAACTTATTGTCTATTGTAGAGAGCTGTTTTCATATAAACCAAACGTGTTCTCTTCAAACGTCTCATTACACTTAAGACATGAATTTGGTAATGTGGCATGGTTAGAATTAGTGTGTGTCTCGTCGAAATGTAGTATATTTTACTGACTGTGAAGAGAGCCACAATCCATCCATCCATTTTGTCCGACCTCCTGCCTGAAAAATATAAATAACCTAACAGCTTTTTTTTTAAAGGCCAAAAACAAAGGAAGAAAGATGATGTTCTTAGCTAAATAGGCTTACATTAGCAATATTTGTTTATTAGCAATGTAATAAAATAATTTTAAAGAAAGACGACTGCCAAGGTGGAGGCTCACTGAGATAAATACCGACGTGGCTACCCACTGAGATAAATACAAAGAATCCAAGTGCAGGAAAAGAATTCTTGGTAACGTTTTTGTAAACGTTTTCGAATATATTTCAAAGATAGTGGCCTAGGTAAATGGCATTGCACGGCTCTGTAAATGGCGCTTCGAATGAGGTATTATTTGTCAAAATCCTTCAAAATGAAAAAAAAACAGTGGCGAAAACAGTTACAATTTCAGTCACAGGTTGTGGTCATCGCGGCTGAGCGGTGAGAGATCTCAGCCTGGTTATGGAGGAATGTAATCCGGTCGAACCCTGGAAAGGGGACCTTGGCAAAGTCCCCGCCAGGACTGCCGGCAAGGGTAGCGTGAGAGGCTACCAAGCTCCTGCAGCGGCTATGGGATGTATTCTGGCTAATTCTGGACAATCTTTGGGCCACGACGATGATCGGAGGTTTCCCGGTTCGAATCGCCGGGCTGGCAACTCCCTTTACCAATTTTCTTCTTCTCAAAATAAATCGGATAATGTTCAAAATTGAGCCGGTTCAGCCATACAAGCATTAATTGCTTCGGCCATAAGGCTCGGACATAAAGCTCGGACATAAGGCTCGTCAAAATAAATAATTAAAAAAAAGATTATCGTTTGTTTTTTGATTTGCTGGACCTTTTTGGACATAATTCGAAAACAGTTTGGCCTATCGACAGTAGGTAAACGCAATTGCACAGTTCTGTAAATGGAGCTTCGAATGAGGTATGTTTGTCAAAAGCCTTCAAAATGAAAATAAAATAGTAGCAAAAGCAATTACACTTTATCGTTCGTTTTATGCTTTTTCTAGACCTTTTCTGACATAATTCGAAAACCATTTGACCTATCGACACTAGGCAACCGGCATTGCACAGCTCTGTAAATGTCGTTCGAATGAGGTAATGTTTGTCAAAATCCTTCAAAATAAAAAAAATATTGCCAAAACAGTTACAGTTTACATTTGTTTTATGCTTTTCCTGGACCTTTTCGAACATAATTCGAAGACGGTTTGGCCTATCGACACTAGATAAATGGCATTACACAGCTCTGTAAATGGCGCTTCGAATGACGTACTGTTTGTCAAAATCCTTCAAAATGAAAAAAGAAATAGTGGCGAAAACAGTTACACTTTATCATTTGTTTTATTCTTTTCCTGGACCTTTTGGAATATAATTCGAAAACGGTTTGCTAATTTGCCAATGCCTATCGACCTACCGACACTAGGCAAATGGCACTGCACAACTCTGTAAATAACGCTTCGAATGGGGTATTGTTTGTCAAAATCATTCAAATTGAAAAAAAGTAGTTTGCAAAAAGAGTCATAGTTTAAAGGTTTGTTGTTAAGTTACCAGAAATTCTTTTCCTGTTTTTATGCCAAATTTGACTTTTTCCCCCGAGGATCTGTTTGCCCTAGCCACAAAATTAAAACAAAACCCTCCATCGCAAAGCCGTTTAACAGACACACGAATTTTTTGACTAAGCAGGGTGAATAAGTTTTTTGTTTATGTTTATGTTTATGTTTATGTTAAACTATCATTAAAATCCTCCTGCATTAATGCTTAAATGTTCTGTATTTAAAATTTGAAGTTTTTCAGATGAATGGATACTTCGTAAATTGGTGCAAATCGCATTAGCAAATTTTCGAAAAAAGCTTTTGGAAGAAAAAATTTTGGAAAAAAGGAATTTTATTGTTCAAGACAACCACAATCTTAAAAATACCAAAATAATTAAATTGGTAACATACAGGAGTTGGTTGCCATTACAAAACTAAAAAAAAGGATAAAAAAATTAACGATGGGCTAAAGATAAAAAAACCAAGCTACGGGATTCGAACCGTGGACCTCGTGCACCGCTGGCATCAACACTACCTACTGCGCTATACTCGCAAACAAATAACCCCACTTTCGAATCACATAGAGGCTATACTATTCTGATCTGGCGGGAAACCTATTGTCTATTGCTGAGATCTGTTTTCATATAAACCAAACGGGTTCTCTTCAAACGTCTCACAAACACTCAAGACATGATTTTGGTAATGTGGCATGGTTAGAACTAGTGTATGTTTTATCGAAATGTAGTATATTTTACTGACTGTGAAGAGAGCCACAATCCATCCATTCATCTTGACCGACCTCCGGCCTTCAATGAATTCAAAATATAAATACCCAAACAGCTTTTTTTTAAGGCTTAAAACAAAGGAAGAAAGATGATGTTCTTAGCTAAGTAGGCTTACATTAGCAATATTTCTGCAATGTAAATAAAATAATTTTAAAAGAAAGACGACTGCCAAGGTGGATGCTCACTGAGATAAATGCCAACGTGGATACCCACTGAGATAAATAAAAAAATCCAAGTGCAGGAAAAGAATTCTTGGTAACGTTTTTGTACACGTTTTCGAAGATATTTAAAAAACAGTTTAGCCTATTGACACTAGTTAAATGACATTGCACAGCTCTGTAAATGGCGCTTCGAATGAGGTATGTTTGTCAAAAGCCTTCAAAATTGTAAAAAAATAGTGGCAAAAACAAATACAGTTTATTGTATGTTTTATGCTTTTCCTAGACCTTTTTGGACGTATTTCGAAAACGGTTTGACCTATCGACACAAGGTAAACGGCATTGTACAGCTCTGTATATGCCACTTTGAATGAGGTATTGTTTGTCAAAGTCCTTCAAAATGGAAAAAAAGTAGTGTTAAAAAGAGTAATATTTTGAAGTTTTTTGTAACTTTGTACACGTTTTTTAAGATATTTTGAACACGGTTTGGCCTATCGACACTAGGTAAACGGCATTGCTCAGATCTGTAAATTGCGATTCGAATGAGGTATTGTTTTTCAAAATCCTTCAAAATGAAAAAAAAAATAGTAGCAAAAATAGTTACAGTTTATCACTTGTTTTATGCTTTTTTCTAGACCTTTTCAAACATAATTCGAAAAAGGTTTGGCCTATCGACACTAGGTAAATGGCATTACACAGCTCTGTAAATGGCGCTTCAAATGAGGTGTTGTTTGCCAAAATCTTTCAAAATGAAAAAAAATAGTGGCGAAAACAGTATCAGTTTATCGGTTGTTTTATGCTTTTACTGGACCCTTTCGGACATAATTTGAAAACAGTTTGGCCTATCGACATTAGGCAAATGGCATTGCACAGCTCTGTAAATGACGCTTCGAATGAGGTATTGTTTGTCGAAATCCTTCAAAATGGAAAAACGTAATGGAAAAAAGAGCTATAGCTTAAAGGTTTGTTGTTAATGTTACTAGAAATTCTCTTCCTGTTTTTTATGCCAAATTTGACTTTCTTCCCCGAGGATCTATTCCCCCCAGCCACAAAAACAAAAAAAAACCCTCCATCGCAAAGCCGTTTAACAGACACACATTTTTTGACTAAGAGTTGGCTTCCCGAATTTTATTAACCTAGAGAAAAATCATTAAATACCTTCCTGCATTAATGCTTAAATGGTCTATATTTAAAATTTTAAGTTTTTCAGATTAATGGATACTTTGTACATTGGTGCCAACAACATTAGGAAATTTTGGAAAAATGTTGAAAATGAAAGGAATTTTATTGTTCAAGACAACCAGAATCTTAAAAATAAAAAAATAAATTAAATTGGTTGAAAAACATGAGTTGGTTGCCATCACAAGACTAATTTAAAGGGTTTAAAAAATTAATGATGGCTAAAGGTAAAAAACAAGCAAGCTACGGGATTCGAACGTGAACTTCATGCACCGCAGGCGTCAACACTACCTACTGCGCTATACTCATAAACAAATAACGCCCGTTTCGAATCACTTAGAGGCTATACTGTTTCTGATCTGCCGGGAAACCTATTGTCTGTTGCGAATTGGTCACACCCGACTTACTCACTGTTTCCTTTTGCGGGGGGTTGACCCTCCTGAATGCTCTTGGTGTCGACGGCCACTTACGGTCCGGCACTTACTTGTTGATTGTCGCCATCTTGATGGTGTTCGTCGTCGGTTCCATCTTCCGCATGACATTGCGCGTCAGTTGGGCGATAAGTCTGTCCTCCTGTCCGGTGTTTTTCAATTTTTGCAGGAGGTACAGATGTATGACAAGATTTAGATTAGGGTTTGAATAACATCTCTGTAATGTGTGGTGCAGTGGCAACCCGGACCACTGCACTGTGACTGAGGTTGGCGCTAATGACCAAGTTGTCGACGCGCCATTAAGCCTCAATCCCCCCCCTATTGTCTGTTGCAGAGACCTGTTTTCATTAATAAACCAAACGTGTTCTCATCAAACGTGTCACAAACACTTAAGACATGAATTTGGTAATGTGGCATGGTTAGAAATAGTGTGCGTCTCGTCGAAATGTAGTATATATTACTGACTGTGAAGAGAGCAACAATCCATCCATCCATCTTGTTCGTCCTCCGGCCCTCAATGAATTCAAAATATAAATACCATAACAGCTTTTTTTTAAAGGTTTAAAACAAAGGAAGAAAGATGATGTTCTTAGCTAAATAAACTTACATTAGCAACATTTCTGCAATGTAAATAAAATAATTTTAAAGAAAGACGACTGCCAAGTGGGCTGCTCACTGAGATAAATACCACCGTGGCTACCCACTGAAATAAATATAATCTTAAGAATCCAAGTGCAGGAAAAGAATTCTTGGTAACATTTTTGTATACGTTTACAAAGATATTTCAAAAACGCTTTGGCCTATCGACACTAGTAAACGGCATTGCACAACTCTGTAAATGACGCTTCATATGAGGTATTGTTTGTGAAATTCTTCAAAATGGAAAAACGTAGTGGCAAAAAGAGTTGTATTTTTAAGGTTTGTTTTTAACATTACCAGAAATTCTTTTTCTGTTTTTATGCCAAATTTGACTTTTTTTTTCCCGAGGATCTGTTTTCCCTAGCTAGAATAACAAAAAAAAACCTCCATCTCAAAGCCTTTTAACAGCCACGAATTTTTTGATTAAGAAGGGTGAGTTAGTTTTCTGTTTATGTTCTGCTAAAGAAATACTAACAGAATCGTGTGCTAATAAGCCTGATGTCTATTAGATTCAATGCTAATTGCTTATTTTCAACTGGTTGGCGTACCGAATTTTATTAACCTAGATAAAATCCTTAAAAACCTTCCTGCATTAATGTTTAAATGTTCTATGTTTAAAATTTGAAGTTTTTCAGATGAATGATACTTCGTAAATTGTTGCCAACCGCATTAGCAAATTTTGGAAAAAAGCTTAAAATGAAAGACTAAAAAAAGGTTAAAAAAATTAATGATAGGCTGACGGTAAAAAAAAAAGCAAGGTACGGGATTCGAACCGTGGACCTCATGCACCGCAGGTGTCAACACTGCCTAACTGTACTATCACAAACAAATAACACCCCTTTCGAATCACTTAAAGGCTATACTATTCTGCTCTGGCGGGAAACCTATTGTCTATTGCAGACAGCTGTTTTCATTAGAAAACCAACCGTGTTGTCTTCAAACGTGTCACAAACACTGAAGACATGGATTTGGTAATGTGGCATGGTTAGAACTAGTGTGTGTCTCGTCGAAATGTAAGATATTTTGCTGACTGTGAAGAGAGCAACAATCTATCCATATATCTTGTCCGACCTCCGGCCCTCAATGAATTCAAAATATAAATAACCTAACAGCTTTTTTAAGGGCTTAAAACAAAGGAAGAAAGATGATGTACTTATCTAAATAGGCTTACATTCGCAATATATATGTTATGTAAATAAAATTATTTTAAAGAAAGACGACTGCCTAGGTGGCTGCTCACTGAGATAAATACAATCTTAAGAATCCAAGTGCAGGAATAGAATTCTTGGTACCTTTTTTGTATATGTTTACAAAGATATTTGAAAAACGGTATGGCCTATCGACACTAGGTAAACAACATTGCACAGCTTTGTAAATGGCGCTTCGAATGAGGTATTGTCTGTCAAAGAAAAAAGTAGTGGCAAAAAGAGTTATAGTTTAAGTTTTTTGTAACTTTGTGCACGCTTTCTAAGATATTTCTAAAACGGTTTGGCCTATCTACACTTCGTAAATGACATTGCACAGCTTTGTAAATGGCGCTTCGAATGAGGTATTGTTTCTCAAAACCATTTAGAATGAAAAAAAATAGTGGCGAAAACAGTTACAGTTTATCGTTTGTTTTATAATTTTCCTGGACCTTTTCGGTCAATTCGAAAATGGTTTGGCCCATCGACACTAGGTAAACGGCATTGCACAACTCTATAAATGGCGCTTCGAATGAGGTATTGTTTGTCAAAATCCTTCAAAATGGAAAAACGTATTAGCAAAAAGAGTTAAAGTCTAAAGGTTTGTTCATAACATTAGCAGAAATTCACTTCCTGTTTTTATGCCAAACTTGACTTTTTTTCCGAGGATCTGTTCGCCCTAGCTACAAAAACAAAAAAATCCCTCTATTGCAAAACCGTTTAACAGATACACGATTTTTTTGACTAAGCAGGGAGAATTAGTTTTTTGTTTATGTTCTGCCAAAGAACTAATAACAGAATCGTGTGCTAATAAGCCTTATGCCTATTAGATTCAATGCTAATTGCTTATTTTCAACCGGTTGGCTACCCGAATTTTATTAACCGAGAGAAAAATCATTAAAAACCTTCCTGAAATAATGCTTAATGTTCTATATTTAAAAGTTGAAGTTTTTCAGATTAATGGATACTTCGTAAGTTGGTGTCAACCGTATTAGCAAATTTTGCAAAAAAGCTGAAAATGAAAGGAATTTTATTGTTCATGACAATCACAATCTTAAAAATACAAACAAACTTAAATTGGTTAAAAAACTGGAGTTGGTTGCCATGACAACACTAAAAAAAGTTAAAAAAATTAACGATGGGCTAAAGGTAAAAACCGAACCGTAGACCTCACGCACCCCAGACGTCAACACTACCTACTGCGCTTTACTCACAAACAAATAACGCCACTTTCGAATCACTTTGCGGTTATACTATACTTCTGGTCGTTGCTGATGTACACAGAGTTAATTTTACCACTAACTTCCGACAAGGACATACTTCCGTACGGAGCCAAGTTAAACCACGGTTTTTCTATAATGTTTTTGTTAAGTTTTCCTTTAGTTTTGTGGATGTTGTTGTACACCCGCGTTCTGAGACATAGCGGCTTATCTGACTCACCGTCTGCCTTTTGACAAAATGGTAGCAGGTGGAAGCTGGGTGCGAGTAATTTGGGTAACAGAACATCGTCAGAAAAACGGGTTTCTGCTCGTTGGTTTCAATTTCAATTTTTTTTCAGATGTATCGTTTAAGATTTTTCATCGCGGTTTGAGATTCGGGGGTCGACTGAGAAACCCATTCCGTACACCTGGAATCTTTGTTCAAAATGGGAGAACCTATTCCTTTTAAATCCTCAAATTCTACGGAAGTAGATAGACGTACTTTACTCCATTTTATAAATTCGGCGCATTTTCCGTCTTAACTTCTAGACAATTTGATTGCAACAGACTCGAAAGATTTCCATACCAGGTAGAATAAGACATTTTTGAAATTTCTTATTCTATTTGTTTATATATAAAAAAAAGAATCGTCAAAATGCCGGTTAATAAATTTGGACAGTCTTTGAAATGAACGCAAAGAGATGTGAAAAGGGTTCCGGGTATAGGATTTATATTAAACCTGAACCATACTTACGACATGCAGTATAAGCGACTTACTAATGTCAGAGTTAGAGAATCCGAATATATCGTAATTTATTCCCAATTTACCGAATTAGAAATGACGTAAAAAAATTTAAAGCCGACGTAGGATTGAAGAAAGATGCAGGCTGAAAAGAAACGAATTAAAGATGTCGCACCCCACTCCCAGTCTAGGGACGTTGGTACGAAATAATATATCGATTGCAAAAGTTGTGCCAGATTATAACATGTGGAACAATCGTTTAATTAACTCGCTCCTGGTATAGAACTCGAAGACGCTGTTACTTATTCTCAAGTACGTGAGTTAGGAACCAACCTATCTGCTTCGATAAATGATTTGAATGGAGTAGGATTTATATTAGACCCAAATCATGATTATGACATGCGGAACAAGCGTCTGACTAAAGTCGGTGCTGCTACAGAACCCGAAGACGTTGAAATTTATTCCCAGTTTACTGAATTAGAAACCGACGTAAAAAAATCCAACGTAGGCTTGAAGAAGGATCTGGATTGACATTTTGATGCTGAAAAACAGCGAATTAAAGACGACGCATCGCCCTTCCAGTCTAGGGACGTTGCTATGAAAGAATATATTGATGCAAAAGTTGTTCCAGATTATAACATGCAGAACAATCATTTAATTAAACTCGCTCCAGGCATAGACAACAAAGATGCTGTTACCTATTCTCAATTAAGCGAGTTAGGAACCAACCTATCTTCTTCGATATATAATTTGAAGGAGTACGTGATGCAAAAAATCGACCAACAGGTAGCATCTAAAGCTGATCCTCAACGTAATTTTAACTCTGATTGGGAATTTGATGCGAGAAATAAACGTTTAACTAAAGTTGTTCTGGGCATAGATGCACAAGATGCTGCAACTTATTCTCAGCTAACAGATTTTAAAACGAAATTAGAAAAACCTTAAAACTGATCTATCGACGACTTTCCAAAACGTGTTATATTAGAGAGGGGAGAATTCTCCGCGAATAATAAACTCATTACAAACTTGGCAACACCATACACATATCATCACGCTACTACTATGGAATATGTCCAAAGTATTTGTGCAATATTAATCAGTTTTCGGGCGAGTGGGCTTATCCATAATGGTGATTTTTTCGCGTGCATCAATAACTATCCTCGTCAACACATACAAATAACGAAACACTATTATTTGCACGATGTGGCGATATCTATCCCCGGGTGGACAAATACATCTCTTCATAAAAGTTTGACCTTACTATGTATAAGAAGTGGAAATGATATAAATCTGAAAAACTATAAATATGATGAATATATCAATAACCAATATTTTCAACTTTGGCCAAGACGCAGAACGAGAGTGGGTGACTCTTTTAATCATTGCGAAACGGATCCAGATTATTCTATATGTGGATCAATGTTGTTTAATGAATATTCATATATTTATATAATGTCCGAGGTTGACTTTCCACGTAGTACAGATGTTCAAGTAGATTTATACCTATCTGGAAATTCGTAAAGAGGCGATAAGATTGCATAACTGAACAGTGAAATTTGTCATAAAACAGGATTGATAATTTTAGTTTAAAAAGTCTACGTAAGTTCCCGTTAAATTAGATTTGTACATTCATTCCCAGTAGCAAATAATTTAAAGAACCATCTCATCCAAAAACATCTCGTAAACGCCACTCTTTCCCAATGCTCTTAAAAAATACAAACAGCAATGTCCGCACCATATTTGATTAAAATTCTCCACTCTGTCGTGATTGTATTTAACGTGACCCAAGTACTCGGAGATCGATGTGGGAGGTTCCAAATTACCGAAACTGTCGAAATAGCAGGGTGTGTCTGTAATCGCCGAGTAAGCCACCCAATGACTCCCGTCTCTATTGTGAAATCTTCGAGAATTGCCATACTGCATTCGCTGCCAGGTTTTGGTTTTATTGGCAGACAATTCTTGCTGAAAGTATCTCTGTATTTAGGAATTTTCAAGACTATGACCAATCTATTAAATCGAGATTCGTTAACGGTTTAGTAATATCGATCATACCTTCACTGGTCTTAGAAAGAGCCCGCTGCCATGCTTCGCTTTTTCTTCTTCTTAAAACCCGAACCTTCCATTTTCTTATTATATCTCACCATCGCTTCCAACACCTTAGCATCGTTCTGAGCTTTCTTAACAGCCATAGTAAAGCCCGCAGCACCACCAGCTAGACCTCCGACTCCGGCTATGAGTGGACCGAGTAACGCTAACAACGTTAAAAACCCACCCCTTTTTTCCGATTTTTTTACTTTTTACGACCTTGCTTCTTTTCATTTTTTGTTTCCCCATCTCTCTTTTTTTAATAAATCACTTCGACTTTGCCTTTATCCAATTTCAAACTCATTTTTCTATCTCCGATCAACAGCTCGTGGCACGTTGTGTTAGCTGGAACTACGGCTTTAAATTTCAACTTTACTTGTACGTCGACTATGCCGCACTGAAGTCTCTCCAATTGCTTGGAACAGTCCAAAACCACTACAGGATACGTTTTTTTAAACTGCACCAATTCGATACACAAGTCCCCGACATTGTACAAAGCGCGTCTAAACTCTTGAGCCATTCTATAAGGGATCGATTATTCTCCAGTAGCGTAATGTACGTTCAAGTCCAAGAACGGGTAACGTTTGGAATTTAAAGTTACGTGAGCATCTTGAAGACTGCAATGATCGAATTCGGTTGGAATTTTAGTTTGCCCATCTTTTCTATCAGTCTGTAGAGCACATGGAACCATTATTAATGAGAGACACTACGTCCGCATCTGCCAAACTAGAACCGTCGGCGTTCAGTAACCTGCCTTTAATCAGAAGTTAGCTATTTACGATGTGTAGGAACAAATCCTGGTTTTCAATTACGATTCTAATTTCCGACTTGACGTTGTTTAGATTGGTCCCTACAATCTGATTATATTCGCGAAATGCGTAGCTCTCCACGGAAGAATCTTGTTGTAAAGATTTGTTTGTATCGAGGTAATGTTCAGTTAAACTCATCTTCTCGCTCTCGTTATAAATTTGATGAATGCTGCGTATTTTGCCCTTAATTGATTATTATCTACCACGAATCGTTTTCCAATTTTTTTTTCTCTTTTGAATACTACCATCCTTTTTCATACATACGAAAGTATTTTTTAGACCTCAGATGAAGTCTGACGGTAAGGGTTTCCCTGTTTAAATTTATCATTTCATTATCTTGAAAAGTTAACCAGGATACGAATATTACGAATCTTGTCAGTAGTTACGGGAAGGTAAATTAAGTTTTGAGGGTAAATTATCATCTTGTAACCCGGTAGCACCCCTGGTTAAAAAGCGTATATGCAAGGTTGAGAGTTGTCATTCACATAGGAAGATCCGATTGTGTTTAGTGTGAACGAAAATTGTATTGAGCCCAATTATGCCCACAGATTTTTGGCCTTTCTGAGTTTTAGTATAAATTTCCTGAATGAACCCCAGGACAGTTCCTAAGTTATTATCACCCAGAAATGAAACACCATAGACCGAATCATTTATAACCAAGTTTGTATTTAAGGTATTGTGTTTCGGTTCTAAAACAATAGCATTTTTTTCGTTACCACTTCCTTCCAAAGTAGACTGTATAAAATTATTCAGGTCCGAAATTTCGTAAGCACCGGGAACGACTCGCACGTTGATTCAGTTCTCTCCACCATCGATGGTGTATGAAAATTCGTTGTTGTACGCGTGTACGTTGAAAATGCTGTAGTACGTATCCAACGAAACGAGTGCCATTTCATACGCTTTTTTAGGGACTTGATATATCGGCGTTTATAAGTTGCAGCTTTAGTTCAGCATCTACGCCTGTTAGAATGATTGAACTTGAATCCATTACTTAGATTTTTTTAAATAATATTTATATATATATTTAAGAGGAGGGTCACCCTGAAACATACCGCTCCTGTTTTTTTCCTGGGTTTTGTATTATCTGGGTTTTCCGATGTTATGGGACAGCCCATTCGCCTTTTTAGACTAGTTGCTTCGAATGATGTATCGTTTGTCAAATCCTTCAAAATGAAAAAAAAATAGTAGCAAAAACAGTTACATTTTATCATTTGTTTTATGCTTTTCCTGGACCTTTTCGGACATAATTCGAAAACAGTTTGGCCTATTGACACTAGGAAAAGGCATTATACAGCTCTGTAAATGGCTCTTCGAATGAGGTATTGTTTCTCAAAATCCTGCAAAATGGAAAAAAAGAGTGGCAAAAAAGAGTTACGTTCTCTCCCTGTTTATATGCCAAATTTGACTTTTTTCCTGAGGATCTGTTCGCCCTAGCCACAAAAACAAAAAAAAAACTACATTGCAAAGCCGTTTAACAGACACACGAATTTTTTGACTAACCAGGTTGAATTAGTATTTTTTGTGTTCTGCCAAAGAACTACTAACAGAATCGTGTGCTAATAAGCTTGTTGTCTATTAGATTCAATGCAAATTGCTTATTTCATCTGGTGTGCTTCCCGAATTTTATTAACCTGGGAAGAATCATATAAAAACCTTCCTATTGTTCCTATCCATTTAAAAAAAGCCTTAAATGTTCTATATTCAAAATTTGAAGTTTTTCAGATGAATGGATACTTCGTAGATTGGTTACAAACCGCATTGGCAAATTTTTCAAAAAAGCTGAACATGAAAGGAATTGTATTGTTAAAGACAACCACAATCTAAAAATACAAAAAAATTAAATTGGTTGAAAAACAGGAGTTGGTTGCCATCACAATACTAAAAAAAAGGTAAAAAAATTAATGATAGGCTAAAGGTAAAAAAAAGCAAGCTACGGGATTGAAACCGTGGACCTCAAGCACTGCAGGAGACAACACTACCTACTGCGCTATACTCACAAACAAATAACTCCCCTTTCGAATCAGTTAGAGGCTCTACTATTCTGATCTGGCGGGAAACCTATTGTCTATTGCAGACAGCTGTTTTTATTAATAAACCAAACGTTTTCTCTTCAAACATCTCACAAACACTTAAGACATGAATTTGTTAATGTGGCATGGTTAGAAATAGTGTGTGTCTCGTCGAAATGTAGTACGTTTTACTTACTGTGAAGAGAGCCACAATCCGTCCATCCATCTTGTCCAACATCCAGCCATCAATGAATTCAAAATATAAATAACCTAACAGCTTTATTTTAAAGGCTTAAAACAAAGGAAGAAAGATGATGTTCTTAGCTAAATATGCCTATTTTAGCAATATTTCTGCAATGTAAATAAAATAATTTTAAAGAAAGACGACTGCCAAGGTGGCTGCTCACTGAGATAAATACCAACGTGGCTACCCACTGAGATAAATACAATCTTAAGAATCCAAGTTCAGGAAAAGAATTCTTGGTAACGTTTTTGTAAACGTTTTCGAAGACATTTCAAAAACTGTTTAGCCTATCAACACTTGGTAAGTGGCATTGCACAGCTCTGTAAATGGCGCTTTGAGTGAGGTATTGTTTGTTAAAATCATTCAAAAAGAAAAAAATGGCGAAAACAGTTACAGTTTATCATGTAATTTATGCTTATCCTAGACATTTTCGGAAATAATTCGAAAACGGTTTGACCTTTCGACACTTGGTAAATGGCATTGCACTTGGAATGAGGTAAAAGCTCTTCGAATGAGGTATGTTTGTCAAAAACCTTCAAAATGAAAAAAAATAGTAGCGAAAACAGTTTATTGTTTGTTTTATGCGTTTCCTGGACCTTTTTGGATATAAATCGAAAGCGGTTTGAAACTAGTAAATGACGCTTCGAATGAGGTATTGTTTGCCAAAATCCTTCAAAATGGAAAAAAGTAGTGACAAAAACAGTTATAGTTTAGAGTTTTTTCGTAACTTTTTACACGTTTTTGAAGATATTTCAAACACGGTTAGGCTAATTGAACTAGGTAAAAGGCATTACATTGCTCTGTAAATGGCGCTTCGAATGAGGTATTGCTTGTCAAAATCCTTCGAGATGAAAAATAATAATGGCGAAAACAGTGTTACAGTTTATTATTTGTTTTGTTTTTTCTGGACCTTTTCAGATATAATTCGAAAACGGATTGGCCTATCGACACTAGGTAAACGGCATTACACTGCTCTGTAAATAGCGCTTTGAATGAGG
>JAHWFP010022604.1:0-19397 GCA_023313725.1 Lithobius niger
ACCCAGTTTGCAATTTCTGAAAGTGTGTTTTTGTGGGGATCGTTTTTTGCTGAGATCATTGGCTTAGCAATCCAGCGGAAATTCGAATATCTCCGAAAATATTTGAAGTAGAAATTTTCAATCTTTGCACTCCTTTATTTCTTGCACCAAAACTCCCTCTTGTCGTGAAACTTTAACCAAAACAGAACAGGCAAACACACAGATAGACAGACGTGTACAGTGGCGTGCGTAACTACGGTTTTGTACTGAGGGGGCAACACTAGGAATTTAGCCAAATGGTGTGGAGGGAGACCCGAATAAGGGCCCCAGAAGCTGATGCATTTTTGCTATTTTCTGGCATTTTCTGGCTTGTAAAGTGCCGTTGGAAACATTTTTATGAAACCAGTTTTGCTGACTGCAATATACGCATAGAAAAATTTTGTAATGTAAATCTTTCAGTTTTTCATACTAGATACCTATTTTTTAAACACTGATACTTTGTTAGAAATGTTGGGAATTTTAAGCAAAATATGGAGTTAGTAATTCTTACTGTTTATCTTTACTGATTTTCATATTTTTCCATTTGTTACCTGGTTACTTTAGTGATTGAAAGGAGAAACAGTAAAAGTATAAATTAGCTAAGATGAAAGTTGCTTCTTGGACCTCAAAATGCAGCCATCTGACGGTAAATAATTTTTCAGCTATGGAAAAAGTGATTGCCCAATTTGCCGAATAAGCTTTCAAAATCTCACAGAGGGGGCAAATCGCCCCTTCCCCCCACCCACTAGTTACGCCACTGGACGTGTAAAATCCAAATTCTGTCTGATTTCCTTTCACTATCGTTAATGCACGTATTAGTAATATTAGAATAAGACCTATGGAAAATAGAAGAAACCCTCAACTTCTGTTTGGAGGAGCCACCAAAATCGGCTTTGATGGTGTATGGCGAAAGCGTGCAATATTCAAAGCCAGAAAAAACTATGCTGTAGTTTTGCAGATGTTGTGCCATAGGTTTAATATTATTATAAGTGTCAGTGGTTTACTGAGCACACTACATACGATTACAAGTCAGTACGGTGTGTATTGTGTATTATGTCAAATAAAATATTTGGAAAAATGGGTTGTGGCCATTTTTTTTGGTAGTGTTGCAATAAGGTTTAAGGTTCAAAATGCACTTTTGTTTGTCCAATACGTTGCTTTGCCCTGACAGCAATCTGAGGTGTTACAGATAGAGTGGGTAAGCTGATTTAATTTTTTTTATTTATACCAGCCCATATAATATTATAGATGCATAGAAACTAGCAAAACGGTTCAGCACTTCAATATAAGTAGTGCTTATTGATAAATATTTTAGGAGCAACAGCTTTTACATTGTATTCCTCAAGGTTTTTAAAAAAAAAACCAATCACTTAATTTCTAAAGACCTTTGGTCACATACAACATCACATGCTTAAACAGAAGTTTCTTTATGAAAGAGGTGAGTTGAATAATTTTAAGACTTTGTACGAAACCATGACAGATTACAGCACCCAACCAGTCGAATTTTATATCCACCTTATAAGAATAAAAATTTGATTTACACGAGTAGACAGCATAGCCAGCAAGCTGGTTAGTGTATACGTTTAAAAAACCTATGTGATGCTGAATCGAATATAGGCAATAGTCGAATTTTCATTTCATTATTTTGGCTGCAAACCAATTGGTGTACCATTATTCATACTTGGTTAAGAGACTTTCCATAGAGTTAGTTAAGGTTTTCATCTTGCTCTTCGCGTACTCCTAGTACAAGATCTATAAATGCAGAATCACAGATCTCAGAACGACAAATTTTATTTCACAACACAGATACATATGCTGTTTGTCAGTGACAAATAAACCAGTGTTAAATCATGTCAGACCAATGCGAACCGTTAACAGCTGAAACGTTCTGGCGTGCTTACACCTAAGGAAAATGTCCCTACAGTCATTGTCCATGGGACTATTGTTCCGTAACTGGTGAGCAATGTAAGAAAGACCGAGAATGCATAATAAAGCTTTAAAACTTCCTGTGGTGACTGTTGCTCACGCTCACCGCATAAACTAAACTATTCGGCCACCTATTG
The DNA here is from genome assembly GCA_023313725.1 of Lithobius niger. Taxonomy (NCBI): domain Eukaryota; kingdom Metazoa; phylum Arthropoda; class Chilopoda; order Lithobiomorpha; family Lithobiidae; genus Lithobius; species Lithobius niger. Next base: position 2,082 of record JAHWFP010022604.1, read on the forward strand.
AAGCAGCCAGGATTAGTTATAAAACCACCCTATAAAAGATAATTATTATCGAAGCTCATCCTTCGACTTGGTTCATTCAATCGGAACTCGAGGCATGTCAGTGAATGATGTCAGATTGAAGATGTAGGGAGTTCGACAACATAGTCAGAAAACAAACTAAGTCGATACAAATCATAAGTGTTGCAGCAACATCAGGTTTATTTTCAAATCTATCAAAACTTTGTCAAAGTTTTCTTACATTGGTTAATGTCTCCCTCCTTCAAGCCGTAGTTAATTACAAACAGCTTTACATTGAATAAATCAATAGTATGTTACTCATCATTTTGGTGAAGTTATGTTCTACACCCAGCTGTCCTATACATGGGTAGTAACATGATTTGCTTGTGGGCAAAGAGGTCGGTTCCTGAACCACTTTAACACTTCTTTGTTATCCTAAAGCACTTGCTTCACAATTTATCAACAACGAACCACCCAACTAAAGTGTCAAAGTGAAAAGTTAGGGATGATGTACCTGTTGTTAACTCCACCCCAAGAAGAAAAAACAGTAACGTAAACTCATAAATTTGAAGTTAACATTTAATCCAAGGCAGTGTGGCAGTCAAAAATAACTTAGATGGGTTTAAAGATAACAAAAATTGGCACAAAAAACTACACAGAAATGAAAATGTTTTTTGAAAACACTATAAACAGAGGTCTCGCTCTAACTGAAAACACTATGTTACTCACCAAACAGCTTAGCTTAATGCACCATTACATATCAGTGGCAACTGCTGACATTCAATTGGTGAAGAGACTATGCATAGATTTAGTTAAGGTTTTCATCTTGCTCTTCGCGTACTCCTAGTACAAGATGTATAAATGCAGATTCACAGACTTCAGAACGACAAATTTTATTTCACAACACAGATACATATGCTGTTTGTCAGTGACAAATAAACCAGTCTTAAATCATGTCAGACCAATGCAAACTGTTAACAGCTGAAACGTTCTGGCGTGCTTGTAGATCTGGTCAGGCATTGCAATCACGCGTATTCTGAATGCTTGACCGCCCATTACTCAGACTGACTTAACTCAGACTGACCTGTAGACTTGTTCTACATTGGTGCGAAACTCCCAGTATGGAGCTAGTGTAAGCATTTACATGCACAGTAGTTTTTGCCAGGATGAGCTGGTGGAAAATCGGTCCTTTACCCAACACTTGTCATAAATAGATAAGATACAGTAGCGTTAACATTGTGAAAATGTACTTAACAGCTGAGGCATATTATTGTACTGTGCTTGCGCTGTGTGACAACCACTATGTCCCTTTTACCAACTGATTTTGCATTCAGATACGCAACTGTTATTGAAGAATGGTCCACAAGCAGTCACCGTCATGGCTTGTTGGAATGTGGGGTGTATCATTTCCCTTGTCACTTTGTATAAACTGATGGATAACAATAGATCTGTGAGAATGGTGATAACGTTTGAGAAAAGAATAATAAGAGGAGCCATTTTATTATCGAGTGTGACTGTAGTTACGTTCGTTGGCAGTTCCAACTGAAGTTGTAGGGCGGCCAATCACTGCCATTGAAAGGTCCAAGAGGACCACCGAACCCACCACTGTAGTTGCCGTCACCGTAGCCACCACCGCCACCGTAGCCGCTGGCACTATAAGTTGGTTGAAAATCCGGTTTACCGTTTTCCTTGTCACTTTGCCGAAACTGAGTAAGTACCACTAGATAAGTAACAATCGTGCTTACGATCTGCAAAAAATAAAAAGAGTAGCCCATGATAAGCTAACCGATAGACTACAGGAGCTTATGTACAAGCACGTAGGTGAATTTGATACTGACAATGGAAAATTCAAATTGTGCCTACATTTGAAAGTGTGACACGTAAGAGAGTTGGTTGTAAAAAAAAAGCGTTATGTATTGGTAAAAAATTACATTCTGAGCACACACAATAATAGCGCAAACATTTGACTTTTTACTTCGAAATTATGGAACTCGAAACACCCGCAATGACACACCGTAAAACTGAGGCCGTTATAATCTTGGCTCGAGTAGTATAAATTTGGACTAATTACTCTCTTTGAGAAGGAAGAGTTACTAAAACCGCCACACAAAGCCTGTCCTCAAGAAACTGTTAGGATACTGGGAGCGCCACCAACCGGAAGAGCTTAGCATCATCGAGATCGAAACTATTTAGCATTGCTAAGACAAATGGATAACGATAAAAATACTAACTTAATCTCTTAAAAATATAAGTCAGATTAGGACATTAAAACAATTTTAAGATAGATCAGAACTCACTGATCCAACGTTCAATTTTAAAAAGGTGTAGAGAGAAGTGGAGCCAATTATAACACAAGGTTTTGTGTTCCGAGAAGTGTGATGAGACTGTATCTTCTTCCATGGTTCACGTTTCTTGCAACGAACGCAATTCTGTTTGAATCGAACACAGAATAAGTTCTTCAACTTGGGATGTTGCCCACACATGAGCAGTTCGTCAATATCTGAAGATATTGCACCATTACCATGGTTACTACTGTAACGATGCCGGCATGTTTGACTTCAAGTTTCGTCAGTCATCTTATTGCCTGGCAGAATTTCGAACTGGCACTGCAATCGGTCGGCAAACTTCGAAGATTACGGGTAGCCGTACGTAACTCGTCCTTCTCGAAGAGAGTAGTTAGTCCAAGGTTTAACAAAATCAAACGAACGAACCGTTAATTTGCTGGTTTTCAGAGTTCCATAAAAATAATCTACCCCAAGCGAATCAACGAACCCATTTATCAACTTATTTTGAAAAAAGCTTAAAATCTGGCTTCATTTTGAAAGAATAAAAAAATTAAATTCTACTTAAAAGCGATATTAAACATTGGAAATGCGCTACATTGATGATGTTGTAACAATGATCTACTATAGCACCACACAATTTTGACTCATAAAGCTTGTAAGCACACTGCTCGGTTCCTTTCTGTTCCGTGACGTCATGTCTCAGGCCGTCAAATTTATGTTTCGATTAAAAGCATGTAAATTAGAGGAGCTGCGTACACTTCTCCGTCCCGTTCCATGACGACCTCTCTGCTGTCAGACGGGAATGTCGAGGCGGATTCCTTTCAGTCATCACCGATCGCATCGGAGAAGTGTAAGCACCTGCCATCAATCGACGGCTGTCATGGTCTGTCACGAACATGCACAGAACGCCTTTCCCCTACTGAATATAGATGTGAACCTATTTCCGTTGCCTTCTGGAGTTAAATGTTAGCATACCCGAGGGTAAAGAATTAATACCTAATTTACTACGAATTTCTATTTAATTACCTTTTTAAGATTACTACAAGTCCTTCATCATTTGCATTGCCAATTTGGGCGCGATCAAATTTAAAAGCTCAGTTGAGCCGACTGAAACAGTTAGTGACGGGAGCAATGTGAGCTGGACCGTCCAGTGCCGCCAGTTGTCGGAACGGGACGGGAACGGAACGTATCGGAGTAGTGTGCTACAAGCTTAAAGACCGTATCAGCCTATTGGTGAAATTTAAATAAGGCTTCTAAACTCAAATATTAACATGGAAATGAAAGCCAAATTATGACATATTTTACGCACAGTATCCAAATGAATATTTTATCCGTTTACTATGAAAAGTCCTTTCAACGTGTTCGGCTAACGAAACTTAATTCCCTAAATATTAGCAAATGGCGATCTGAATGAATGAATGAAGCAATTTAATGCGAAAATATGCATAAGGACTAAGAAGGGTATATTGTATCCACTTATACCTAGCCTAGATTAATAATAACATAACCCAATTAACAATGAATTAATTGCACAGTAAGGCAAGACAATCAATATGGTAGGCCTAAGACAATTTAAAATTTTCCAATCAGAAAATGCGCGTAAAGAAATAATAATAGCAAGCCGATGGCTTAAGTCCTTTTTAAATATGCGCAAAAGAAAGAAAAATAAAAAATAATACGCCAAGGCTCTAGTCATGTTTCATCACCAAGTCAACCTAATGTATCCCGAGAGATCAACTAATTGAGGGATCAAGTGTGTTCCTAAAAACGGTTTGGGATGATCCGTTACCAAATCTGGGGTTAGTGCATTCCAAACATTAACAACTCTGTGGGAAAAGAAATACCTACACCAATCCCTTCTAACATTTCCCACAACGAGTTTAAGAGTGTGGCATCTTGTAGGGTCTCAAGCCCTAACTTTGAAGAAGCGATTGCAATCTACACTAGTGAGATTATGTAAAAGTGAATATGTTAAGTTCAGATCAATTTTTAATCTCCTTAATTCAAGAGAGTCTAAATTCAATATTTTTAAACGTTCAGAATAACTCTTGTTTTTAAGACAAAGCAAGAACTTGGTGAAACGCCACTGAACCGACTCAACAAAACCGAATGCAGTAGCCAAATGCCGTGGCCAGACTGGGCTAGCATACTCAAGAATTGGTCTTAAGAAAACTATGAATGCCCAGATTAAAGTTTTAGCATCGCCAGAAGTGAAACCACGTCTTATCATCGCTATTCTTTGCCTAGCAGTTTTTACAATGTGGTTATAATGGAAACTATCTTTTTTAATTGCTACTGAACCACACCAACGTCCATGACCTCAACGACATGATCCAATACTTTACTTAGTAACTGATCTGTGGACCACACAACAATATTTATACACATAAATAATTTCGAAACGATTAGCATGTGCCTATGAAGAGTGCCTATGTGCCTATGTGCCTGTGCCTAATTTATAAAAAAAATGTTAACTGCATTGTTAATTTTATTTGCAAAGGTTTGTCTGATAAGAAATAACTGCCAGGTTATTGTGAAAACCTATCATGCTGAAGAATTACTAAGAAAAACAGCTGACATTTGTTTAAAAATAGACTGCAAATGGGCTCGCAGGAGGCTAAAAATAGGTACGAAAATATCGTAAAATGTTTCAGCTTCTGAGGGTCGTACCCCTCTAGGGAAGCTCACAGTGATCCCACAAACCCCCGTATCTAGATTGATGGCCTCATCACTCTTCATCACGTTCCTAGTGTCATGGACAAGGATTGACAACCATCTGATCGATGGGCAACTGAAAGACACCAGGTGATAGACAGCAAACTGTCGACAAGTACATGTGATCGACAGGACGTGTGATCGACGTCCAACTGATAGACAAGGCCAGTGATCGAAAATTTTGTATTAAAAAATCTGCAATGCAAAATATTATGAAATTTTACTTTAATTTTACTTTATTTTATTGAATGAATAACTGACATGCTCCTCAAAATTTGTAGCTCTGAAAGTTTGCTTGCAGCCCTCTGCCCCTCCCTCCCCCATTCAATCAACTAAAACAATGAAGGGAGTTTCAATAAAAAGCTGCACATATCAATTGCATATAACTTTGATCTCCATGGTATTTAAGATTTTTATTACAAATAATTATTTAGCTTTTTATTGGGGAAGGGTGGGGATTTAATTATGATTTATTTATATTTTTCATAAAGAATTTTATTAATATTTCTATTTTTTTTAGATTAAAAAATATTGAATTACGATTTTATTCATTAATAATAGAGCACATGTCCTCTCGATCATTCGGCTGTCGATCACCAGGTATCGATCAGTTGTTTGTTCAGTAGATACTTGTCCTGACATCCTTTCCTACGGTCCTGCAGATAGATTGCATAGGTTAGTCGAATTTATGGCGAAATTATGCGTCTCAGGGCTTGCCGTATCAAGGATATTTGCTGTCCCAAGGTGTGCCCAGGCAGCACTATCTAAATTACCTCGTTTTCCCTTAACTTGCCACATTTGCTTTTTTTCTTCTTTAGCAAAATAAAAATTACCTCTTTTATTTGAAAACGAAATTTCAGTATTTCTATACCCATGGACCACATAAGAAGGTGATGCATATCATTGAAACACTTTAGGTATAATCCCGTCCTAACTAATCAATTGAATCAGACATGAATCAATTACGTATCTCTACATCCTAACCTGCCCCCCTTTCCCCAAACAGTGAAGCAGTTCGTCTTAGTTCATAAACTGTTTCATCCCCGACCATAGTGTTTTTAATTCAGTGCTTTTTGCGCACACTGACTAATACAGATGCCCTAACACGGTAGGTAATGGTGTGTTTTGTGTCATGTAGTCTGATCAAATTTGCAAGGAGGGTTTTTCCTTTTTTCTTCTTTAAATGATATAAAAATGACTTATGTATACTGAATAAATATCTCTATACCCTTACAACACATGAAAAGGTGTGTATATCATTAATCTTAAGGTATACCTGCCTAGTGTTTGTTATACCTCCCACCTGTTTTAAGCTAATGACCCATTTTCGCAGCTAGGACAGGTTTCGGACTCACAACCTTCAGAACAGTAGGCTGACGCCCTAACGGCCAGGCTGAACTGACTTGATGAAATACTCCAATTTAAAAATGCATATAAAATAATATGACAGAATATTTCGTTTGTTAATGATTGTTACAGGACATCGAAAATAGCCTTTATGCTGCCGATCGTTCACCCTTTTTCCTTTCTACCGTGCAAAAAATGAAAATTCACTGCTACTGCAAGAAGAAATTGTTACAATACCCTCACATCACTTCCTCCTCTTCCATCTGCTCCTCTTACACTTCTTCCTCTTCTGGATCCTTCCTACCGCCTTTTTTATGTAGATCAATTAGTTTGACCAAATTTTTTCTGTTTCTACATCACTTACCGCCGTAAAAGTCTTCATGTTGATAGTAAAGAGACAGCCTGCAGCAGATATTTCAATTGGGTCCGTCGTTAGTTTATTAATCAATAAGCTGATCTGTAATAAACAAGAACAACTTACTTCAAACTTTGGGGGTGGTTTATTTTTCACTACTATCTTGGAGACCAAGAGCAAACTGACCGCATTTAAAAAAGAGGAATGAGCTGACCATGCAAAACTTCTCAATAATGAAATCGAGCATTTGCCACTTATTTATTTATTTAAATATTTAATTTCATGCCAAACGTCTTTACGGCAACTTGTAAACATTATCTCCAGAAAAAATATTAGGAAATACCAAGGTTGTTGGGATTTTCCTTCGTCCAATAAAACCCATTGGGTTTTTTCACAAAAATCCCACGTGAAAAACACGGTGTTAAACCCAGTAAGTGTTTTTTTTCGTCAATCTTGGGCAGTTAGCAATTTAAAAAATGCACGTAACTGATCTATGGTGGACCCAGATTCAGTTTAGAGGTGATGCTGTTTAGTGATGGGTGGAATGAACGAAAAATGTTTAATAATCAATTTCCTAATAAATTCCCTAAAGGCATCAACTTAACTTACTACTCTTGAAACTGAGGTTAGTGCATAAAACAAAAATATTCAGCAAACAGCAAAACAAGTTAATTGATAAAGCTCGAACTTCATAAAGCCCGAAAAATTAAGAAAAAACCCGACAAAACCCATACTGGCTGGGTTTTCCAAAAAACCAGGAATTTTTCTTACCCCTAGAAAATACGCATTACAAAATAAAGTTATATTTTCCTCCCTTGCACAACTAATAAATTTGTACGATCAAAATCTAATTTTGAAGGATAAAACGAGATCACAAATGCGTACAGGTGAACCATTCTACACAATATGCATACAGAAAATTACGCAGGTAGGTCATCAGTGTAAAATGCTTAACTTTAAATTTTGCATTCTACAAGTAGATGGCGTAGCACATATCGTTCATATGTGTTTATCGTCTTAATTCGTTGATATCGGTACCTCTTTCTGTAATCAACTACGCTAATGTAATCCGTTTATTAACAAAGTATATTAAGCCAACATTCTCCATTTTACTTGCTTTACTAACAACACAGAAAAAAAAACAATATCAAGGATTTATTTTAAGCAATCCTTACATCTTTAAAATTAAGCTGGTGTAAATAAGTCATATTCATACAATTAATCTTGAGTGAGAATTGGTCACACATAAAATACACTTCTTTCGCTAGATTATCTGTGTGTATACTGTATATATACTAAGGCAGCCCCCCCATACATGGCAGGTTTTATAGAGCATTGTTGTTATCTTCCGTTTGCATGAGAATGCTGTGACAGTGTTCAGAGACAGGGTTCAGCGACGCAGAGGCCTAGATACTGTTTGCATGAAAATATTCTGATTGGGAAAAAACATGACGTCATCAGTACTGTGCATAATTGTTCTGTTTGACAGATAATTCCGTTTTACAGACATATAAACAAACAAAAGAATTAAAATTATCTAGATTCCAACTGCGGATTTAAACATAACAAGGACTATCAAGATTCCCACTGGGGACACACACACAAAACATGTTTGCCTATCCATTGGGACTGGCCAGTGCTGACATCAGCAGTGCTTTCGATATGTGATCGGGCTCGGCAACAAAAATACATGACAATATCGATAATATATATCAGTTTAGTTTAACTTGGTTTAAAACATTTTTAATGTAGGATTTTCGATCCAGACAAAGTAAATTTGTGGTACTTTAGCGCAGTGTTCGAGCATTATCAACTAAAAACATTTAAAAGTATCATGCTGATCTATTTTGATTATAAAATAAATTCTATATACCTAACTTCGTAATATTGTTGTTTGTTTGGGTGTGTGTGTGAATCCGCAGTGGGAATCTCGATAATCCGTATTCTATTGAAGTCCGTAGTGGGAATCTTGATAATTTTAATTATGTTGTTTGTTTATGTCTGTCAAACGCAATTGTCTGTATAATAATGATCGAACTGTGTTTTCAACAAAGATGCACAGTGCTGATGATGTCATGTTTTTCTCAAGTCACAATATTTTCATACAAACGGGATCTAGGTCCTGGATCTAATTAAATCTAATGAAAGCTTGGGAGACTGCTAACAGGAAATCACAGTATTTTCATGTAAACGGGAAATCACAACAATGCTCTACAAAACCGTCCATATAAGGGGGACTGACCTAGGAAAATAAAATAAAATAAAATAAAAAATGAACATATGCTTTTCTGGCCAAAACAGAAAAAGTAATAGGGAGCCCAAAGACGACGACCTGCAGGTAATAAATGCAGATAAGAACTCAGTTTTATTTTATTTTATTTTATTTTATTTTATTTTATTTTATTTTATTTTATTTTATTTTATGATCAATGTGTGTTACGAACAGTATCTATGTATCTCTAGTTTATAACTGAAAATTTATTGGCCAATATTTTCGGAATAATAACGTTAATACATTTTAGTTTTGCCAATTACAATTTTACGACAAGACACCATAAACCTAAAAGCGTAATATTTTTTGTATCTAAATAGTGGCATATTATCGAAAAGGTATTGGAACTTTGTTATTATCAGATTTGCATTGATATCAGCTGTTTCCACCAGGGTTAAATCGGATCAGTTGAAAATGGGATAGGTCAATCTATTAATGAAGGTACATATTTTACCTGGAACTGTTCACTTCCACTTATATTGTAACGTTGGACGTCGTGCAAAGATTGCACACTACTTCGAGCCTACAACAAGATAAAACAAAACAAATAAATACTGCAAATCGCTAAATTTTAAGGTGGCTAAATGGTTCAAATAGAACAACTAAACATCTTGTTCAAATAGCCTACTAGTAGCAGTTGTACATCCGTTTGAACTATTCAACTATGCGTTTGTTTTGTGTGTTCAGTAGCTTAACAACGTGCACGACTTAAGTATGCGTTAATATAAACATTTTCATCTCGTTACCACCAATTGATTTCGGTGGGATAATTACAATGGTAATACCAATGTTTCACTTCAGAATGCCAGTTGTGGAGAAGAACATTATTGGTATTAAACTAGACTCTTCAGGCGTTGCTAATGGTTGGTTAACCATAGTATTCTCCGATATTTAGCCTTAGTCCATTGATCTTTCTTTTCTGCTGGGTATAGTAACGCAACATTTCTTTTGCAACTACCACTGAACATGGTTTAAGTTCTTTATAAAGCACTCGTTTTATTCCTAGGCTGATGAAAATCGCACGCATGGTTTTTTAAGCCCAGAAGAAGAATTAATCGTGAAGAAGACAATTCTAAGTAAGCTTTGTGTTAGCCAGCCCAGTGCTATTTCAGCCAACAATTTAACGCCTTATATCTAACGCCAAAGTACCAATTCGAAATATAAAGATAGTATGAATTCCATACATTAAATTGTGATATAGAAATTCAATTTTACAAACTTTGTTCTTCCAAACGTTTTATTATTGCTTTTAACTAAAAATAACATTCATTGCTATGATGAAGTCAGTTTAACTTTTCTTTAAAAGCGGCCACCAGTCTACGTAGCCTTTCTTTCAGGTAACTCCGTTATTCTTCTAAAAGACCTATCAGACAGGCAATTAGCATGTGTTTTATTTTGTAACCGTTTCTCCGCAAGCTGACTGTGGGTGCGTTTACGTAAAGACTAGCATTTGCATTCTCGCAGCTAGAAGCTAGAAATTATATGAAATTCCAACAAGGCAGAGGTTTTAGCTCTGCCAGCTCGCAACGAAACGAGTCAATAATTGAGTTCAGAAGTGATTGGGAAAATCGTTTCGTCTGGGAAATTCTTTATCTTACTGTAACTAATTATAAGACTGCAAGTATTACTCAAACGATGTCGTATTTAGCTAATACATTAAGTGTTGTTACCATGGCAATGAAACCTTTGCATTCGCGATTAAATTTTAGCTGCAAGAATGCAAAGGGGAGTCATTGCTTAAACGCGCCTAATTTCTGAAAAACACGACTGTTTTTGCAAAAAAAAAAATAATCTTATTGTGAAGGCAACCTTCACATTTACGAATCGGCCCAAACTAAAGTTCAAAAGCAGAAGCATTGTGACACAACAGACGATGCAGACAAAGATCAATGACAAGCGATGCAGCTGTCAGTTTAAGAAATGTTCCTTTGATATTCAACATGTTATTGTTGACCTCTCTTGTTACCCAATTATTCAGCTACTAATGTCTATCCCGGACTCTGTGCACTTTCCATATTAACTCAACGCTGCTAAATATTACTGCAGTAACGTTATAGGAAATTAATGTGGGCTTGTGACATTAATCTAAATTGTGTAACACACAGACCTGTTATAACATACGCTAGTGCTGGCAAAATTACACTGAATCGTCAAACGTACTTTCCTTTTCTGCCCAGATTAACAGTAGCACGTTAATCATACCACAGTTTCGAGGGTCAGCAGAAGATGTCAACATTACAAAATTAATGTTGTATGCTAAGACCAGAACTACGTATGATTGTTGTATTATTCGAACTTTGTCTAACCATTAAGTAGTTCTGATAGTTTCACAATGAACAAGAATAATTTTATGTTAAAGAACGAATGGATCCACTCACAACAAATAAACAATTAAAAGAATAATTAACTGGTTAATGCTGGACTTAGGATAAATCACTTATAATTAAATGTGAAAAACTTGCCACATTTGAAATCCTGTCAGCAGCCTTTGCAATATCAAATATTCTATATAAACACATGAACACAGTCATGAATGCAATATATTCCAACGGAGAGTCGTCATAATTATGGCACTGCAATAGGTAAGAGGATAAACACAGAAAGATACTGTATGCAGCCAGAGCTGCAGTGATAGGCCAAGCAAACACATTTTGAATAGATGCTGCCAGTTCATACAATTCCGTATATCGATGACGAATCCGATGCAAATGGTGATCGATAGGACTTTCATTAGAAGTTAAAAGTTGACCCATTTCTTTACTTAGTTCTGTAAACGCCTGAGAGTACAAATTGCAAGCAATGATGAAGAAAATTATTACGAAATAAGCAGTAGCGTTTTCTATAATCACCATACTTATGCAATAACTAACCAGTAATTCAATGTGCATTGTTGGTTTCATTGCTGCTGTTGCAACCTGTAATGTGATATTCAACAGACAAAAAAAAGTGTGAAATGCAATCAGTTTCAGTGAAGAACGTCTTTTTTCGGTTTTCTTGCTTATTAAATCATCGACGCATCCAAATAATTTCAGCATGTTCCAGAATTGCTTTTTTTTCCAAAAGAAGATGACAAACACAAGTAGAACAAAAACAAACAACACATGGGATCTGGTGTAATTTACGAGTATGCTCATTTCAGCATATTTACTGCTTTCTTCAGAGTCAGTTGTAAGTATCAAAAATCTTATGCGAAAAAATAGAACGACAACAAAAAAGATGATCTTGTAAATGATGCTAAAAGTATTAGTGCAGAAATTTCGGTTAGGATTCTTCAGATTGTGATTGTTCAAATCCCAGGAAAGCAGGCCACATAACTGACCTAGGATAATGAGTGGCCGGCAGGTGGAAAAACTTACGGATTTCCCCAGAACATGCTGAATGGAAACCACACGTCTGGTAAATAATTCTTTTGACTGATTGGCCTGCCTAAACATTGCAGAAGCCATAGTTGTTGGAAAGTATGTGTTATATAAGAGCAGAAATCTGTAATGACAAACAGCCATCTTATTACAAATAAAAATCTTTCAGTATTAGCATCGTCGAGTAACAGGAGAGGGTCATGAAGGAGTTTAAAATACCATTTTGTGGATACTGGGTTCAGCTCCAGATTTTTTCAGGGTTTGAGGAGAGACAACTTCCACGTGTTATTGGGAAATTAGATTATACCTGGTGTCTGTAACGCACATTTTCCCATTTTTTATGCTTCTAAGGGAGCATTTTTTATACCCCAACTAGTACTGTTCAGGTTACAATTCCAACCATTTCAAATCTACTTCACTTAAAAGATTTCTACAAGGTCTTATTCGATGCTTAGTCAACTAAGGCAAGGATGGTTATCGGTTGGTCTTTCCGCCCTGCGACTGTTACCAGTGTGACGCTTTAGTATACAAATTATTGAGATATTCCCCCACTTATTTAATTCACTGTGTATTTAATTCAATATGTTGCTTGCATTAATTACAGATGTACAGAGTAAAAAGTAGAGAAAAGCATCATGGCGGGAACTTCTGATAAATGTTAAAATTATGGTGACCTTCATTTTGTCCATGTCGGGCGTTATTCTTTCATTAAATGCAAACACTGCAAGAATAAAGTTGAAAAAAGCCAGAAAGATGCGCAAATGTACACAAAAAAAACAACATCTCCGATCAGAAGACTACCGGTTCTCAAGCAACAACCAATTCACGTGAAACGCGTACCTTTAGGTACGAATTACATTTCTGGGTTAATCCAGACAGCAAGCACCAGAAATTTTATGATAAAATCGTTTAGTATTCAAAATTTAAAAATTGACCTAGGTCAGTTTGAAGGCTGACATTAGGAGAGGTGATGAAATTTTACTGGAATAGGCTTATACATACGCAACACCTGCCGAAAGGGAAGATTCTCAATACCTAATTTATGTTGTGCTGGAAAATACTCCGAAAATGGCAACGTAGTTACAAACTGTCGGACACTGCATTAAACTACAAAGGAGTATTAAGAATGCTAATGGTAGATTCGGTGGATTTGCAAGAGCGTGGCATCAGATTCTTAGATTATTCCTTTTTAGGAACTGTTTGAATATAGTATTGCAAGTATGTTTTGAAAACCTGCAGTTTATAAATAGTATGTTAGGAACAAGGAGTGTGGGGGCAGTACGACTATGTACATTATGACTATTTTGTATGACTAAGCTGAGTCCTGGACTATGATGGGAACAGTGCCAAGTAGTCAAATTTTGGTACTACTAAAATGCCAAGTATGAAAAATTTTATAAGTCTTGACTTTAATGTGGTCATACTTCAGTAAAAATAAATACATTTATGCACGTACATTTTACGAATCTTGCTCGCCTGAGTAAGTATGTGATTTATATACACCACGCACCAAGGCTGTTTGCTGTGACGCACGACTGGGCTATACCACCCAGACGATCAAAGAGCCGCTATTCTCGTTCGTTAGTGGCTGACTCACAATGACATCACGGCAAACAGCCCTGGCTCGTAGTATAATTATTTTAGTATTTATTGTCGCGGTGGGTGGTATTCGTCACGACTTACGTGAATTCCTGAGCTCTACAATTAAAAGTGATTTTATTGTAATCTCCTAAAACCTAAGATTTAACGTACCACATCATTACATCTTGGAGGGATTGAGGCAATCAGGACGAAATCACGACGTTTCGGTTCCTATATCGGAACCGTTTTCAAGTGAAGGGATTTTAAAACATGTCAAACAACAGAAAAAAAGTTAACACATAAAATGGATGGGTCATGGTTCTAAGCCATACATGTCTTATGAATGTAAGGTACCATACTATTTAATTTAATTTTTAGTATGGTTCCTTACATCCATAAGACCTCTATAGATTAGAACCATGAGCCATCCGTTCTAACTGTTATGTTTTAATTTTTTCTGTTGTTTGACATGTTTAAAAATTCCCTCACTTGAAAACGGTCCAATATAGGAACTGAAACATCATGATCTTCTCATTACCTGCACTTTATGGCTAATCCGTTGGGTTTACTTACTAAAGTGCTTTTTAGCTTTCTGCTTTTTGTCTAAACTATCACGATAGTTTACACAAATTATGACAAATTTGGACCTGACTATACAAAGCTCGTAAACTTATTCTAAAATAACTTTAAAGTAAAGTTTTATCCGTCAGTTTAATACTACGTATATAATTGAGTTCTGATGATAATGGTTGCTTGACCGAGCGAGAGAACCTATAATAAATTAGTTTATTTTCTGTGTGCACTTATATATGATTTCTGCCCACTGCTCCAGTGGGAAGTGCTATTCTGTTCCACTATATGAATTCTTCCCCCATGCTCTATTTCGAATTTCGTCGTCCCCCACTTCTGAAATATTAGCGGAAGGATTTTCATCTCCGAACTAGGTTAGAACTAGGGCTTAAACGTATGGTCAGAACCAGGGTGGTATCTGATCGCCCTCGAACCTCTAACTTTCGTTCTTGATTAATCAAAACATTCTTGGCAAATTCGGTCGCAGTAGTTTGCCTCGCGACGATCCAAGAATTTCAACTCTAATATTGCAATATGCATGTACCTCTCTCCTCCGCCCCATCTGTCTCTATTAATCATTACCTCGAGTTCCGCAAACCAACAAATAGAACTGAGATCCCATTCTGTTGTTCCGTGCTGGGCTATGCGGCAGGACGCGCCTGCTTGGAGACCTCTATTTGTTCTAATTAATTTGTTTCACGCATCAAGCCTCCCTGGTCGTTAAATTTGAACAAAATCAGAACCCAATCGTTCCCCCAAAGAAAAAAAACACAGGCAGATATACAGACAAACACGCAAAAGGTAACTCAGTTGGATAGTAAGGTCTCACCTTGCTCGGTCAAGTAAATAAACTAGTATGACCAAGGTATTAGAGTAATATGTTGTTACGTTCTTAATTTACAATTTAAAGTAGTTAGTAAATCAACTCACACTTACTTAGACGAAAAATACAAAGTCGAGTTAATAAGAACTCGCCTGAATCCCCCCCCCTTAATAAGAATGCTATTTTAGACCTTGTTAGCTGAAACTGCTACAGCTGCTTCCCTATCATAGACTATCAGTCAACTGAATGCGGAAAAGATGATGTAGAGCTGCCCGGTTAATAGCCTTAATAAGTAGGACGTAGTTTCAGAGGCAGTTCAGTGGGGATTGCTAACTTGATGACCATAATCTCTATATTAGATAACTCAACCAGCGAAGTAAACGTTTTATAAAGCACGCAATGTGTTAACGCTAACCACGCCTTAATCTTGCTTATTTTGGCGCATGCAAAGATATGGATCAATGAAGGTATCGTTTTGGGAATATCGAATGCTTTTATCGAGTATCATTATTAGTAATTTCCCGCTTGTGCATTACTTTTTTTTATTGTTGCTCCAACGACCGAATTTCCGTTAGCTCAGGAGCTGCTTCCTGAGAAAGTCAGTTATTGAGTTGAGGCCATTATCGTGATTAATGTTAAACTTTAAACCTGCATTTTTTATTTCTTTTTTTAGTGTTTTGTTTGCAAATGGGGTGAGTGGCTATGCGTCACTAAGAACCTAACTTAAAATCGATATTTAATAACGATAACGACCTCTAACACATTCACGTTGGTTGTATTTTCAACCAACACGTACAAAAACAACAATGAGTTGATTGTAGATGAACTATTCATAATGTTCAATAACCTGAGGGCAGTTTAATTAACGCAATAATAAACCCTCACTGATAATTATATCTTACATTATAAACGAAAGTGTCATAGCACAAACCAAGGCAATGACGACGACAACCCCCGAAAAGTAAACCCCTACAATGAAAACGGGCGAGTGTGTCAATTTCTTTACCTAGAAGTTGAAACTGGTACATTGTTGACTTGAAAAGAAGTAGAAATTAGCACATTGTCGTCTCGACTAACAATTTGCACTGCGCGGTTATCGCAGAGGCATGTCATAAATTACGTCGTGCATAAAGGACAGTTATTTTCCACACGGTATGGATTGCTAAAGCCAAACGATAAACTGGGAGTATGGAAAAGGGCCTGAATGGCAAATGCCCGTGTGTGGGGCATTTGTGCTACAAAATAAAGAGATTGAGAGGGTGGGGGCATTGCGTCTGTTACCATTAAGGATACGATTTCCCATTAACTGAACATAAAAAGTAATTTTTTGTTGTTGTTTGGGATGAGAACCAAATCAGTTTTGGGCAGATGATGGGATGAAAGGAAGGAAAGGGGAGGGTGAAGATGGAAAGAAAAGGGAAACTTACACAAAGAAAAACTGCCTGTCGTAGTCAACGTTCAGGCAACAGCGTTACATGATGCCCTGCATAAAGGACAGTTAATTTTCGCACGGTAGGGATCGCTGAAGCCAAAGCAATAAACTAGGAGTTAGGGTCTCGTTAACGGAGAATGCCCATGTGTGGGGCAGCGCGTCTGTTACCATTAAACATATGATTATGCATTAACCGTACCTAAAAGGTACTTTTTTGGGTTGTTTGGGATGGAGACCTTAGCAATTTTATTTGCCCAAATCTCGCAAAAGGGGAAGGGCAATAGCTTATTCTACCACCCATCCAATTTCAACTTCGTGTAGCAAAGGGGAGGTAGGGAAGAGGAGAGATGGGTATGTGTATAGAAGGGGAGCTGAGAAGGGAAGGAGGAGATAGGAGGAAAGGAGGTGGGGAGATGGAACGGAGAGCATTGGAGGAAAGGGATAGTATTACAGGAAAAAAGGTCCGTCACACTGTACCTTCAGGCAACACAGAGCGTAAACTGGGAAACAACCACAGGCAAAACAAAACCCCGAGCGACTAAAAAGTAGAAAGTAGCACATTGTTGCATCGACTAACAAT
>JAHWFP010022606.1:0-13771 GCA_023313725.1 Lithobius niger
TACGTTTAGAGCCCCGTGGCATCTTTCCTGCAAACCTATCCCCGTCTTCCCCTCCCCTCCCCCAATCCTTCCCCATAAATTCGCTTTCAACATCAAAGGCGGTTAACACGGCCGCAATTGCAATCCTTTCCAGCTCCTGTTTGATTATTAACTTAACTGGGGTGATAAATTTTAAATTGTGCATCCGAACCCTCAGGATGTGTTCGGAAATATTACGTTTGATCATAAATGATGCTAAATGTTTTATGGTAAAGTCAAACTGGCTCAACGCAGCCCAAAGAGTAGATGTAAAAAAAAAAAAAAACTCCATGTTTCTTACAATTCGGTATCTAAACTTTTTTTCTGTTCAGCTTCATATTCGTAGATGTAGTGAAGACCTATACTGTAATTCTCAAATTTCCCCCACATAAGGGACGTTATTTTGGTTAGTCGGTCGAGTGTAGGGGATAGGGGAACGGAGGGAGGTGTTGCAACCCTCCAATGTTTGGTCAGTCGGATAAAGTTTTATTTTAGTAATCCGAAAACTGTTCTACCAGGAGCGAAAGGTATGAAGGAGGAGTGTCAAACGCAATTCTACTCTTTGCTACCCCATTTGTACTGAGTCCTGATCCCTGGAACCAGGTGGCGAACTAGCGTCCGTTTTTACTTTTGCGGAAAACTTACCTTAAAATTTATGCTGTGTAGGTTTTTACCTAATAAATATGTTTGAAAAATATCCCTTGTGCTGCGAATAATGACCAAGTATGTGTAGTTTCGCAAGAACAACCGTTTAACCGAACTTAAAACGAGGAAGGCATTTTGTTTCTCGAGCCAAGGCCGACTGGAGTAGAAATTGTGTGTCTTACCTCCCGACTCTACGCCAGTTCTAACATGTGCCAGAAATTTAAAGCTCTTAGCACTGCTTTGGTAAAATACAATTTTGGTGATATTAAATAAATTGGCCTGGAGTCAGGAGCGGAACCTGCTATTTCTTTCCCAGACGGCCTTGGGAGAATCTGACTTTGGCCGATACTTAGGCCAAAGTGATACCGTTTGGTTTCACTGTATATCGATGCTCCACATGCTTAAATTTCTTCATTCCCATTTTTGCGCACACTGGCTCACAAACCCTGAATTTTGTTCGCTTTGCTCACTCAATCACCACATGCCCTTCAGATGCTCTTCCCGAGGTTAATAGACACATGTAACTTAGGACTGCTACACGTGTCTTACATGTGTGTCTACCTATTTTATTTTAGGAATTTTTTGTCTATAATAATCAGTCGTTACATCAGCCAAATTGAGATTTTTTTCGTTGCTTTCTTCGTTCACATTTTGTCCTGCAGAAATCCCTGAAGTTCACTGTTGCTAAAACATCAGGACGCAAGGCATTTTGTTTTTTGATTATTAACATAAACCCTGTTGGCTCGTGGATCTTCGTATTGTTGCGCAACCGTCATCTAACGTCCTTTTGTGTCCCATTTTCGTGGGTGGTTGCCCGGCGTAAGATGGTGTATTTGCGTCGTCGCTGTTTACTGTGTATAGGTTACTTAAGTAGATTAAGTAACGTAGGTGTGAGCGGATGGTTTAGCGGACCACTATTTGCTCAATAAATCTAAATCTAAATCTAACGTACATCACTTTTATAGTTACCCAAGAAACAAACTGGGATGAAAAAATGAGATATTTTCAGATTTGTTCAGATTGCCTATGCCACGCATACTATTTTTACCGCAGTCGTGAGCTTCATAGTATCAGTGCAACTATTTAAAATACTTGGTGTTTACTACGTGGTAACAAATTGAAAACGTCTACCATCTTGTAAAATTCTTAACTTTATAGAGTCAATGAAAATTGGAAGGCACATCACGTCCGTTTGATTTTAAAGATTGATAAGCAAGAAGACAAACCAGCTGGTTTTAATACTTATCGAACGTAATATCCCAAGAGCTAAGGAAATTATCGATAATTTTTTTTTTTTTTTGTTTTGGCCCCTATAAACGCACGAGTGCTATTTAGGCAGACATTAATTTCCCGAGTGCGTAGCACGAGGGAAATTATCTGCCAATAAATAGGACGAGTGAGTTTAATGGGCCAAAACACGAGTGTTGAAAAAAAATTTGATAATTTCCAATAGCTCGCGGGGTATTTAGTTAGAGAATTTCACGTCATATTTCAGTATTCAGCACTCTAAATTTCGTATGCAACCTTTAACAATTTTATAAAATTCGCGCTGCCGTCCAAATATCGGCGCGCCGATTGGCACTACGGTCGCCAGGAATAAACTTGATAATCACCGCCGCTGAAGAGGTTTTCAGTGCCGCACACCTCCAAACTTTTTACTTTAAATAATTCCGTAATAATAAATTAATAAATGCAGTACATAATTTTATTTTTTTCTAAAATTGCAAGAGTAAATAAAAAAAAAACAATCAAATACGGACTGTAGTGGAGCGTAATAAATTTCAAAACGGTGTTCAGAATTTGTTGCTAGGTTACGTTGACGTTAGGCCTAACGACACAGGAGATTAACGGGTTTCGCTATCGGCTTCTACGTGTGATTGCAGGTGTTGCTAGGTTACGGAAATGAACGACACTGCGTACTTCGAAAGAAAGGCCTTCCGGACTGTTACTGGTAGAAAAATACATACTTTTATTTGAAATGAATTCAACAAACGTATCGTAACGTGTCAACTGTGTAACGTTTGAAGCGAGTGACTGCCAACAGCGTAGCAACTTCTGAAAGCGCTCGCCATGTTTTGCACGGTTTAGCATTACGCTGCGTCGACCAATGAAAGCTGCAGGATATTGCCTAACTGATTTAGTTTTAAATTTAGCCAATCAACATCGACTTACAGTGATAATCACGCAGTAGCTTTTGAAAGCTACTGCGTGATTATCACTGTAAGTCGGTTGTGGTTGGGCGAATTTAGTACACGATCAAGTGAGCAAATTTCAGTCAGGGAAATTCTCTACATAATATACTAATAAAAATCAGCAAGGAAACCCATCGCAAAGAAATGGCTAAAGCTTGTTTTGAAATTCAGTCAATTCTAGTGGGTCTGACATTGATAGCTGAGTGATATCGACTGTATAGTAAACTGTGCTGAAATCAGAGTAAGAATGGACTGGCGAATAAGTTCTCTTCATCTCTTTCAAATCCTCTGTTCAGCCTTTCAAATTTTATTTCTCTTGTTAGAGAAGTAGTTGCTTTCTCTACAAACACATCCCGTCCCAGTCTACTTTTATTCTGACAGATTTGTACTGTGCGGTCCATAGCAAACCATTCAGTCACGGTTGCCAGCTTACCGTATTTTCATGTTTTGCTTACCACTGACTTCGTTTCAAGAGCATGCAGAATTCCATTTATTTTAGTATTTTGTCTTTCGTCAGGCTTGTTCAGAATTTACTTGCTGTAATTTAAGTCTGCATGTTCCACGGTTGCTGAAATCATCCTGCAAGTCATTGGCTGTTGCGGGAAAATACGGATGCAGAAGCCCATTACGTTTGACAAAACAATTTTACGGGCGGCCATATAATTTTTGGCAGATGACCCCGATTAAACCATATATTATAAATTTTCCACGCAGTTTTAGGTACTGCGTGAAAAATGAAAGTAGGATAACAGATTGTAGGAGGTTTGACACACTCCCGGCTAAAGCCATAGTTCCAGATGGCGAGAGGGACAATTTTTTACTAATAAATTCCAACCGTAAATTCCTAGGATCTTTTTTTACGTGCCGCAATCGACATGATCACGAAGCATCATAGAGGCCTTCTCTTCCCGAAAAATCCGGAGTGGGTTGAAACAGACTCGTACCCGGGACCTCCGGCATATGAGACAGGCGTGCTAACAGATGACTACCCAGATATAAGAGACTTGAAACATAGATTACAAATGAAAGATTCTCATGCTAAAACTTGAGTGCACGTCTGTTTTGTGGGTGATATGTCACCTAGCAAAAGGATATCCTTTACCGCAACCAAATCGTCGAGAATGCAAATACGAAAATAAAAATCGAAAATCTCGAAAAATAATAAGGTACGAATTTCATCTTCGAACTATTAAATTTCTTGCGCCGAACAGCTTTGTCACGAAATTTCCGGCAAACCAGAACAAAATTGTGAACACTCTGTGTCCCGTAAAGAGAACTGGCCCAAACACACTCAAACAGTTAAACCGAGACATAGTATCAAAATTCAGGAGGGTATGACGTCGCTTGCTTCGTTCACTTCGCCATTTATAGATTAAAAAGCAATGTGGCGCATCCATTTCAGATTCAATTTATGGGATGCCACGTTTCGGTGCTAATCCTGCACCGTTATCAAGCACAAATAATACATTATAATCAGTGCAAACTATTGAACAATAAGGCGGAATTCGTGCAGAAACCAGCTGCACCGCAATCAATGTTGAAATGTGTGTTCATGTGGGGGGAAAGAGGAAAAGCTTGGTAGTAAAGAAATAGAGTGCGAGAAATTCAGGTCACACTCCACCTTTCAATGTGGTTCCGTTCTTTGCCAAAACTCATGTTTATTGCAACAGTGCACCGGTGTATGCGTTTTAATGCACACTTTTGGTATAGCAACATCCGAGTCAGTGCGGAATCGTCCGAGGGAGGCGAAGTTGTATCTATCTGAACCTCATAAATTAGTTTAGACTAGCGGAGTCGCTCGCTTCGCTCGCTCATTCCGCGTCGTCTCGCTCCCCCTCCTACCCCCCCACGCATTTAATTTGCCGTTCGGTCGGTAGATGGCATCGTATGTTCGCGCTGCTGGCCGTTGCGTTCCCCGTTCAGTCGGTAGATGGCATCGTATCTTCGCGCTGCTGGCCGTTGCGTTCCGGGAGCAGCTACTATCTCAGCGGGCCTTGGCTGCTACTCTTATAATTTGCCGTTCCGTCTGTAGATGGCGGAGATGGCATCGTATGTCCTGCTTGCTGCTGCACTGCTGCTGCGCTGCAGATTACCGCTGCGTTGCGGATCTTGTGTAATTATATATATACATTTACGCTTTGAACTTGTGTTTAAAAAAAATGAACGTCTGTCATCACTTCATTGTTTAATTTTGTAGTTGCGGTATGTTTTGTCAAACTCGGTGGCACCAGTGACGTGATATCAACATTAACAGTATAATTAAGTGAGGTTAATTGTTGATGGATCCAGAACATCCATCTCCAGCCTGGTCAAAAATGGGCAAGGGGGTAAGTTTGAGGTGTAAAAACAGAACAAAACCACAATGTAGCTCTGTAAGGAAGGCCGGGGCGAGGTTGGTAATGTGTGTGTGGGGGGGGGGGGGGAGTTGTAGGAATTTCAAACCGAGCACGGCAGGAACTGAACAGGTGGACTTTGTCATACCTGGAAGCAATTGCAAATGTGCATTGTTTGAAAAGATTATAGATTAATATAGTCTTTGAGCTGTTTTGTATTGCTTTGTAAACGGTTATGAACTGGGGATGGGTAAGAACTGAAGTTTTTAAATTGGTTTGTGTCTCATTCATATTGTCTCAGTTCAGGCCAAACACGGATTCAAGTAAGGTTGGTGCAATCATTTTTACCTTTGTGCGCCAGCAATCAACGGCAGTTGGTAGAAGCAAGTTGATTCTCTGCATTTATTCCCACTAAAATCATTTGCTAGCTCATTAGCATGGCCTGTATTCCAGCATTTCTGCTTTAGCGCCAATCTCGTTTCGCGTCACTTGCCAAGTGAAAGCAGGTAATGGCCTGTAACTTGATGGCTTCTTCTCCTCCTGCCCGACAAATGTAGAGGCGCCTTAATAATTTGTCGCTGCCTAATGACTCGTTTGTCTCATTAGTCAACGCCAAACGCGCAAAATTCGGCTTGACATGGCCGGAATAATTAGAAACCAGAGTCGGGAGTTAGTGCACACACGTACACACACACATCTGCACTAGTGAATGTGGCCCGAAAAAAACCACCAACTTAAAAGACAGAAACGAGCGCCCCCTTAGAGGTTTAAAGTTGTAATTTTTTTCCCGACAGTCGCTTGGTCCCTTGTTGGGAGCTTTGAACCAATTTAGGCAGAGGACTAAACAGGGCGGAAAGCCAAATGGACTCGAGAAATGTTAAATAAATTCTGATGCAAACCTATTTACGTTGCCTTTTGGATTTTAAAATGTCAGACTGCCTGAACGGGGAGTTGAACCCACGACCATTGAAACCAAAGGCCAAACTCCTTACGCTGTGTCAGTATGGCTTAGCGGTAGCCTTTGATTTCAAAGGTCGTGGGTTCGATTCCCGCTCAAGTAGGCTGACATTTAAGTACAAAAAGCAACTCCACCTTTGAGTTGAATCACTACACTTAAATTGTTGTGGCGATATAGGCTAACGATTAACTGGACAATACAGCCGAACAGCGAAACTCCGTATAATGCAATAATGGAGTCCGGTAAACTCCGTTTATTAATTACGTCAGCAAGTTTAGCACATTCAGGGTCGTTTTAACTTAAGAAGGAAGAACAAAGGATAATAGCTGACAAAACCAACGTGAACCGTCCGAAATGTTTTGTGTTGCAGGTTTAGAGTTAGAATTTAAAGCAGGGTTAGAAAGACGTTTTCCGTCCTTTCTTCCAGCAGAAACTGTATTTATGGAGTTTTCCATCTCGTCGGTTGATCCCGCGAGTTATTCAGATCTTGCCTTGCAGGAATTGGTCATCTCACTAATCCAGTGACAGTTCTACTCTGTATTATTAATTTTATTCAACTCAGTTCTACTCAGTTCAACTCTGCGTTATTACTTCAGGGAATAAGAACACCCGTTTACCATAATTTATTTGTTTTTCAGCTGCCTCTTTTCTTAGAAATTCTAGTCACTTAATCCACATCATTCGGGTCTTTCAGTTTCTGCTTGTTTTTTTTTTCTTTAATGCACGGTGGTGACGTCACGCTAACACATCCCAGTACTAAATGCGTAGTCGTTATATACGGTTAACCGGAAAACCCACACTTTTTTGATAACTCACAATTGTTCGATAAACTAACACTTTTATGGGGTCTACAACCTCTAATCCACCATGACCAACTTTTCATATTAGACTACACAAGTTTAGACAGCATAAACGATTGCAAAACCAGCTTAAATAGGAGCATTTGCCACAGACGACATTTTTCACGGACCAACACGGAAAAAAAAATGTCTCAAGCTAAGCCTAACCCGGAACCTTTTGTTCCGACGATACGAAAACTAGACTACTGATACTTTGAAATACACCTAAACACCTACGAGACTCACAAGCGAATAGTGCATTTTATACTCTCATCTTATGTTTAAACTATTAAAGTGGAAAAAATATATAGTTTTACCTCAAAACACCAACACTGGTAACGGCACGTCTCTCCCCTTCCCTCCGTCTTCGTACACAGGAAGCTTCTGACCCGGAAGCTTCCGTTCAGGAATTTACACAAGTCGCATATAAAAAATCTTAAATTCACTGATTCACAAATAAAATTTACAAACAAAAATCTTTAAAAACTAAATAACTAAAAACGCGTATCCGTGAAGAAAACCCGGTAAACCTGAAATAATTGATGGCTTGCTCGAAATGGAACAGTCCAAATATCTCGGGGTGCTAAAATCACTGGGATTTCGCCACCCCTCTACATTTGGACTGTCCGTTTCTCTCCGACGATCTATTATTTCAGGTTAACTGGGTCTTCTTCACGGATATCTATTACTTAACGGCCGAAAGAAAACCTCACAGATTTTTCTTTAACTGTGAAGCTCACGACAATCAAACCGCCTAGGATTGACCATCTTGTTACTACAGCTATGAAAAGTCCCATAAAACCCATGACAAGAGTTGCAACGGGACACAGGCTTATTTGAGTCACCATTTTGGGTGGAACACCGGTTCATCCCATCAACCAGTCAGACCCGAAGGTGATCTGATGTCCCGGAATGAACAACTGTAACCCGTTGACCCGTAACTAAGTGGTAGTTGGTAACAAGTTATCAACTTTTAAGACTACTGTTTCCTTTTAATTCAAAGAACGACGGTTTGTCTTGTCCAATATACGTTAAGTTCTGAATAGCCAGAATCCTCTGCTAACTGCGAGTTTAACAGAAAATACGTTTTTCTTTTATCTTTTTAAGTTATACATTCTTATGGGGGTCAGGATGGCCGAATGGTTTGAGGGCGCGGAGATCTCGGGTTCGAGTCTGACCTCTCATTTGGTAAATAGGAAAGGAGATTGATATAAACAGTTTTAATTTTGGAGTAGCTTGCTTCGGAACTTGGTCGAAGGTGTTCCACATTCATAATGCATTTTTACGCCTTCTAAGTGCTACAGGCGTGTTCGTCCGTGTAATTCTCTTAGATTAAAATCAGATGTGGAAAGTTTGATCAACAAATGAAGTCTTTTGATCCATATTTCAGAATTTAAAGGTGCCTGTGAAATCAGTACAGGTACGAAACGATCGCAAAAGTTACACACATAACTCCGAAAATAATAATAATTTCATTTCACAGGAATTCTCAACAAAATTTTCAAATTACAGACCAAGCATGCATTAATAATCAGGAACGGAACCAGGACCATAAAATGACAGCCATTTCAATCAAAGGCAGCTGTTGTCACACATAATGGAAATACGAGCAGACTTGTCGTTAATGTCGCAATAAAACTGCTGTAAACGAATTGCAATGATAATAAAAGCGGCTTGTCTAAACCAGAGAAATAGATTGGTTTTACCAGGAGCTAATAAAAAATCATGCACGGCTGAGGACGTGGGAGTGTCTGTGCTGTGACTATGCCTATCCCTTCTCACAAGATCGTCTCGGAGAGAAGCTGTGTGTTTCGTTACTCAACTGTAGGACATTTGCTTCAAGACCTGCAGAATCTTATTTTATCAACACATTGTTAAAACGTGTCAAGTTTCTGGTATGTCCGCGAATTGGCGTTGAGCCAGAAAGTGCGGCACGTGATTTCTATTCCAGTTGGCCTTTGCTTGAAGAAGACACCTTCTTCTCCCCTTCAAGTACTTCAAATGCACATGGAGTTGGCGCATGCGGCAGGCGTAATCGCCTGGCATTCTTCGCACATATATGACCTAACAGCGTGTTTGTACGTTAGGTTATCCCAGAAAGTAGTTACGTTTGGTCGCTCGACATTTGGCCGTATGGGTCGCGACTCAGAACAAGAGATGGAACACCGGTAAAATTGTCGTGGGCACTCCATCGAGCCCTACGGCTTATCATTTATGCTGCTCCTGTCATAAAATAGTTCAGGGTGAAATTCCACCTAACGTAATATCGTCCTGTACATTATCGGATGCATAGGGTAGAACCTACTCACAACTATTCGGCCGTATTAGGCCTCATTCCCCCCCCCCCCCCGTAAAAATGATTTTTTTTTTATTGTTGTCGGCCCTTCACTCTCTGACCCACTTACAAATAATACTTTTCTAACTTTTTTCTCTGGTTTCCAGTCCATTTGCGGACGTAAAGCGCTCAAGAAATCGTTTTACTGAAAACTTAAATTTAACTTAAATTTACAGCATAAAAACCCAGATGTAAATTTTCACCAAAAATTACAAACTTATTCTATGCAGAGTAATTCACATGTGTTCATTCATTCACGGTAAGCCAGATGCCCAATGTCGATTTGAAAAAAGTTTAGCAATTCTTTATTGTTTCCAGTCATTCTATCCACAAGTAATCCATTAAAACTTCTTCAGACGAAATACCAGCCCATCTAGCCTGTCTTCAAAACAAAATACATAATCATGTTTTGTGATTAGTTAGTTCCATCGGTAAACAAGTCCAAGCTTTAGACTTCATTGGTCGCATTACCTGTTTTTAAGGGATAACGGAACAAAAAAATGGCTTCACCATGTAGGGGAAAAAAACAGTAAAGTTCGTATCCCTATGGAAGTTAAAGCTGTGAAAATACAGAAATAAAAGACGAATTAGAGTTCCCTCGAACGAACCGAAGTATCGGTAAAAGTAGGCTGCTCCTGGACGCAGTGAGGACTCCACAAATTCATCAAAGCACAACAAATTTTAATTTTCGAAAGTATGTAACTTTCTTGCTCACAATGATATTTACTAAAAACCACAAACACTCGCACCTGACAGCCTAAAAAACCAACAATACTTACCAAAAGCTCGAGATACATGATTAAAATACACGCAAATTCACAAACGCAGCCTGACATGCCGCCATCTTGTAGATCAACCTTGTAGATGATCCACCTTCGGGTTGGCAATTGACTCTGCCATATTCCAACCCGAAG
Organism: Lithobius niger; assembly: GCA_023313725.1. Lineage (NCBI taxonomy): Eukaryota > Metazoa > Arthropoda > Chilopoda > Lithobiomorpha > Lithobiidae > Lithobius > Lithobius niger. The sequence continues at coordinate 10,235 of JAHWFP010022606.1, forward strand.
GTGGATCATGCACGCAATGTAGTTTATAGTATCAAGTGCCAGGAGTGCCCCTACATCTATGTGGGAACTTGTAAAAGGCCGTTAGGAGTGCGTAAACTTGATCATGCTAATGCCATTATGAAAGGAAAAGAATCGTATGCTGTTGCTAAACATGTGGAGACTACAGGACATGTAGTGGATATCAGTGGCACGAATATTGTTCACAGAGAATCAACAGAAAAAATAAGATACCAGTTAGAAGCATATACAATTGCAGCTAATAAGCTTAGAACTATGAACACAATAAAAAATTTTAATCATATGGAGAAATGGCATGAAGTTTATTGCAAACTTCCCATGGTGGAGAAATAAAAGTCAGTGGTGTTGTTTGCGTGTTGATCTACAAGATGGCGGCATGTCAGGCTGCGTTTGTGAATTTGCGTGTATTTTAATCATGTATCTCGAGCGTTTTGTAAGTATTGTTGGTTTTTTAGGCTGTCAGGTGCGAGTGTTTGTGGTTTTTAGTAAATATCATTGTTTTTATCTTGTAGGTGAGCAAGAAAGTTACATACTTTCGAAAATTAAAATTTGTTGTGCTTTGATGAATTTGTGGAGTCCTCACTGCGTCCAGGAGCAGCCTACTTTTACCGATTCTCTCAAGCTCCACAAAATAATCTGTTTATGAACCGAAGTATATTTGGAACTCCAATTCCAGGGACCAAGTATTGTTTTCACTCACTGATGTTAGAAAGTGAATGCAATTTATGTTTGAAATGAGTGTTTGTGTTTGTGTGCTTGTGTGTGAGTGTGTGTAGTTTTGTATCACAGCGATAGCCGTGTATATATATATATATATATATATATATATATATATATATATATATATGATTGAAGTCCTCTCTCCAACAAAACTAAAACTTTAATTTCTCCGTTTCTATTCAATATATCTCGACCTAACTTGGCCAGATAGTAGATAGCAACTTTTCTAAACTTTACACCAACTTTTATGCAATTCCGTGCAAGAGTAAACGTAGGAATACACATGTAAAGTTGAAAACTGTTCACTTCTTGTTGTTGTTGTTCTGGTTCTTCTTGGCTGACACGGTTTCAGAAAAAACTACTGCACCTACCTAAAATCTGAAACATGATGTGAGCCAGAAATTTCCCTGGGCTTCAACCTTACAGGGACCACTTTTTCAATTGGTCGATCCATTCCGGAGTTACGGGACACAAAACGATCATTTTGATTGTTTTACATTGTAACCATTGTATTTAGGGAACAATGCCGCTCAGCAAACTCCAGATCCATTCCTCGTGCATGCAACAATCGACTGCATGCATAAACCTTTATAGCACGACACCATAGACGTAAAACAGGTACACGGATTACAAACAAAAACGTCGAGTGTGCCGTAAAAAAAGGGGTTATGTGATTGAACTTTCATTTTACTTGTTAAAATGTACACGGATAAAAATTGGTGATTTTTAACTGAAATAGTCAAATGTACAATTCAGAAAATTGCATCTGTTTAAGTGCTGTTGTGCTTTACGTAACGTATATGATTGGTAAAGCACAACAGCACTTAAACAGATGCAATTTTCTGAATGGTACATTTGACTATTTCAGTTAAAAATCACCAATGTTTATCCGTGTACATTTTAACAAGTAAAATGAAACTTCAGTCATATAACCCCTTTTTTTACGGCGTTTTTGTTTGTAATAAGTCTACGTGTGAGTGGCTATGTGTATTTTGTGTGTGCATTTAGAATTTCTGAAACATGTAGATTCTTTCTTGTTAAGGGAGATTGCTTTGTCTGTGTTTGTCGGTTTGTGTTTTAGTTTTTTAATAATTTGACTTTACCACCGTTAGGCAGTAAGACAACGGCAGTGCGGTGAGCCACTAATATCGCGCCTTACGAAGGTAATCTCGATATTTCAACGTGATCACACAACATTTTTCTTCATTCGACCTACAAAATTACCGTAAGTGGTCGTTTCAAGAAGGGCTGAAAGTCCTCCGTGAAAGGCTTTCTACAAAAACTCTGCACTGTCGACACAGTTTCGGGCCTCAGGACGTTCCAGATACGGACTTTCCGAACTGAATAGAAGTTTAAGCGGTAATTTGTTCGTGCTGTCTGGACAGCGAGCTTCCAATCATGGCCATGAGAGTTTATCGAACTCCTGGAATTGGAGTTCAAATTATAGTTCATTTCCTTCGAGTGAACTCTAATGCGTCTTTTATTTGTTTTCTTTCATAGCTGTGAGTTCCATTGGGATATGAGCTCTAATGCTTTTTTTCCTAAATGTTGGCATGGTCTGGTTTATCACGTGCATGTCCATTTTCGCCCAATTTTATTTGTGAAAAAAAAGCATTGGAAATATACACATTTATGGCAATGTTCCATTGCCGTTAATGGCAAGCGTTAAGACATGTGCAGAACACAAACTGAGAGTAAGTATGATCTTCCCAAGTGTTGAATGTGCTGCAGGACGACCTTAGACATTTACAAGTAAAACTAACCTGCTTTGCCTTCATATACTATAACAAACATACCCGCTGTTAAACTCAAGTGAATCTTGCGAAATCAAAACAAAAAAAAAGTTTGATTGGTAAGAGGAACGTATAAAGATTTCCGTTAGAACGAGAATTGTTGTGCAGTATTAAGAGTAAAGTAACGATAACGACAAAGATGGCTTGGCCATAAAAAATGCATACAGTTAAAAACAATTTTTGTCTCCAATAAAAACACAGAGCGACGTTCCTGCCAAAGGGACGAAAAAAGGGCAAACCAATCTCACCAAGAGGGATTTATTTACTAAACTGATCTGAAACTTAACAGAACCACATCAGAAATATTTCCAATATTAAAATTTTAAAATCTATTCCACTCAGACGCATGTCTAAAATTGCAAAATTAAAATCAATAAATTGCAGCAAGGAATGAAAACCGCATAAATTCTTTAAAATATCTGTTGCAAATTGCATTCCCTCCCCCCCCCCTCCCCACACCATCAAAAACAAAAAAGAGGAGGGGTGTGAGAGAGAAAAAAAATCATAAATTGACATGTCAACAAAATTGTTTACAAGTCAAGAAAAATAACTGAAACGAAAGAATGAAGCTATGATTTTCAAACTCAAACGGCTTGGCAAGCATAAGTCAAAACATGCTGTTTTAACAAATTAGTTTGCAGGTCAAGTAGAATGATGAGAAGGTTGCGTCTAACTCGCAACAGCCCGCAAGTGCACAAAAAGACGACAAATTCAAATTTTCGGCCCCTTATTTGCATTTGTTCAACTAATATCAATACAATACAATCATAAGTATATGTACAGAAATATAATGGATCCTTTCGGCACAAGCATCAAAATAAGGTAAAAAGGTGAACAAGCCTGCAAATAAAAGGCCAACAATTTTAATTTGTCGTCTTTTTATGCATTTGCGGAGCTGTTGCGAGTCAGGTGCAATCTGCTCATCAAAACAAGCTGATCATGTTGAAACATTTCTTTGTGTCTCAGTTAGACAACGATAAACGAAAAATCTACGCCCCCCCCCCCC
>JAHWFP010022610.1:0-18204 GCA_023313725.1 Lithobius niger
CCAGGAAGCCTGAACAGAATGATAAGAAAATAGGTAAGAATGGACAGAGAAAGAAGAAAGAAAAAGATGGGGCCAGCAAAAATATGAGTGAGGAAGAAAAAAGGAAAAAAGAACAAAAACCAAGAATTGCCTTAACCTATATTCAGGATAGTGCTGATAAGGTGCAAAGATTGCTAAAGAAAAATGGGTTCGACTCCTACGTCAAAAACAGTACGGGCCTCAAGGAAATCCTGGAAAAAGAGGAAGAAAGTGGAAACTGGTGGAAGGAAGAAAGCTGAGGAGCAAGAAGCTGATGAATTCATCCTGAAGAGTATACAAAATACTAACGAAGGGGTGTACCGTGTCCTATGTGGGGATTGCGATGCTGTCTATGTCTATGTGGGTGAAACAAGAAAAGGTGTTCGAAATAGAGTCAGCACATGGCCGATACTAGGAAGAAAGTACGAACGAACAGCATTGCAGTCCACCACATGGAGACGCAACACAAGATAAATTGGAAAGAAACGAAAACGCTTCTAATCTCCCAATTCTAGAAGTGATATTTTTCTAAGAAGCCTTAAACTCCCTGGCTGTTTAACACCACAACCGACAGAAGGCTGTGCTGATGAATATCCAGGGCCTTAAACCCTGGAATTAGCTATGTAATGTGTGGCGAACTCAATGTGTTGCCGAGATAAAAATGGGAGACCAACCCGACAACTACCGGAGGCCACGCTCACGCTTCAAATTTCCTAGCAGACGAACGGTTGGTGCACGATGTTTTGAGTTCAAGTTGACTGGCCTGAAGAAGACGATCGCCTGTGACTTTCATCTCCAGGGACGCTGATCGTCGAAAATTTGCGAAGATATGTAGTGTGATATCTTGACTTTGTGAAAATAAGCGTGTTTTCAGAGATTTCTTCAACGGGAAATAATGGCGTAGCGGCGAAACGTATGTTGATTTTCAAATTCGAAGTGCTGTTGTGAGCCCTCTAATAGCCTGAAAAGGACATGCTTAGACTTTTCTGAAAGGGGTTCTTTTCTTTCCATCAATGCTAACCTAAATTGTTTATACATACAAATATGTGCATTGTAATGGTACTTTGAAATTGAAACTAGCCACTATGCAAATTACAGCTACACCTTAAATGGGCGTAGGACGATCACTATCTAAGTGAAACAATTTCGATTAGGATTGATGCAAAGAGTCGATCCTACCTTTCAGAAAAGCTTAAGCATGTCCTTTTCGTACTGGTAGAGGGTTCACAATAGCACTTTGAATTCGACAATCAACATACATTTTTGCCGCTACGCAATTATTTCCTAATCTTTAAACAAATTCTATTAGGATTGATGGGAAGAATAGGTCCCCATCTTTCAGAAAACCCAAAGTATGTCCATTTAGAGCTATTACGGACTCGCAACAGCACTCTGAATTCGATAGTCAACATATGCTTTCGCCTCTATGCCATTATCTCGTCATCTTTAAATGATCGTAGGACTGTCCCTATCTAAGTTAAACAGTTTCTATTAGGGTTGATTGAAAAAATATTTCCCCACATTTCAGAAAAGCCTAAGCATGTCCATTTCGGGCTATTACCAGGCTTGCAAGAGCAATTTGAACACGAAAATCCCTACTACAACCAATGAAAGAAAGAGCTTTCGCGCAAATTAAGGGCGATATACCTTAAATACGATTTTGGGGGTCAAGGGTTGCTTTTACGTAAAAGACGTATACCACTTTCCTGGTCCAGAATTGTGTACTGAACGTTTTTGCTTCACATTATGCTTTTGATTTGTTAAAGAGTTACAGCCAAAAAATCGTTCCCCCCCCCCCTTTTTTTGGTGGGGGGGGGGGGAGGTTGGGGCATGAAAGTTGGTGTCCCGGGATTTGTAGACTCTTTCTACCCATACTAACTGAAACTACAGGAGCACATTGGTTGTCAGATGTGAAATAAATTGGCATTTTTTACAGCTCCCCTATCTCACTACGTGATCAAAACGTCACCGAAGCGGCCCCTTTGAGGCGTTCTTAACCCATAACCGCCTAGATACGAACGTACGCCTTCGACGTATAACAGCGAAAAACTAAGTTCCGGCGCGAGCTTTGTGAGGGGTCCCCGGGGACCCCGAGCAAAGCGGGCAGTCACAGCCCAGTGGTCAGCGTCGTCGGCTCCAAACCAAGAGAATGCCGGTTCGAATCCGTGAACCAACCCGAGTACCATATGGACTCTAAAAAAAGGGGTCTAAAGTTCTTTCAGGCGGTTATGGGTTATATGGCTTTCGCACCAGATTGATTACTTAATAACTTGTGATCCGTGGTGTCTGAGGCCTAAGGAAACTTTTACGCAAAGATTTATTGATGTACTGTACTCCAGATGTGATTTAAACGTCACCGGAGCGCCCCCTTTGGGTCTCTCTTAAATGGCTTTCGCACCAATTGTGCCATTTAAGAATTTGAATTCTGTAATTACAGAGTGGAAAGGATTGTTTTGGCACTGGCCTAGCTGATGTACTCTAAAATGTAATATAAATAGATTTTGGGGGTTACTTTGCTTAGCCCCCCCCACATTATGCACCAATTTGGAAACTTAAAACTCGCTGATAGTAGATATCCAATAGTCTAACAACACTTCCTCGCACTTGAACCTTTTGTAATTGAGATGTAATTCAAATCTCTGTGGGCTCCCACATTATAATGACTTTACTACAACTGTATTAATACCGTAGGCCTTACCAAGCTGTCAGAGCTGATTTTGGTCTGCTATATCAATTCAACTAATTACCAATTTTACACAAAAGCAGTATATACGACCACCCAAAACCCTCTTCCTCAAAAATTTTTATTGCAACTCTTGTGACGAATATGTTATCAAGGACTGCGGTATCGGTCCTTATGTAAGCCTCAGCATGAACTTCCATGTTAAACGTCAAACTTTGAACTCCTATAGTCTCGCCCAGAATTGACATAGACCAACGAAATTCGGTATTTGGGGTCGTGTTGTAATTATTTCACCACATTACAAATTTTAATGACAACAATCAAACCGTTCGGCGTCCATAGCATGGCCATTTATTGTTGTTGGGACTCTTTGTCGTCACCTGGAGATCGAACCGCAGAACCGATCTTGAAGTTCTATAGCTTAAAGCGTAGGTATGGACAAGGCCTAGGGCCTTTCGCAGGCTATTTTAACGTAACTACAATATTCTTGACACGAAAAGCCAAATGGTCTAAAACTTTTGCTCCCACCTAGAGATCGAACCAATGAACCGATTTTCAATTTATGTAGCTTAAAATATAGGCATTAACACCGACCAGAGCCTTTTGAACCCGATTTTGATGTGACTGCAGTATTCGCATCGGCAGAGCAATTATTATTGCAGAGCACTGGGCGGAAATCATTAATGTTGCTGTTGGGACTCTTTGTCCTCGCCTGGAGATCGAACTACAGAACAGATTTTCAAGTTCTATAGCTTAAAACGTAGGTATGGACAAGGCCTAGGGTCTTTCGCATGCTATTTTAATGTAACTACATTATTCTTGACACAGAAAGCCAAATGGGTTAGAACTTTTGCTCTCACCTAGAGATCGAACCAATGAACCAATTTTCAATTTGTACAGCTCAAAATGTAGGTATTAACACCGATCAGGGCCTTTTGAACACGATTTTGATGTTACTGCAGTATTCGTATCGACAGAGCAATTATTATTGTGGAGCACTGGGCAGAAATCATTAAGTGGAGTAACAAATTTTGGCAGAAATTTTGCAGAAAACATAAATTTGGTACACAAGTCTTTCTTAACAGTAAAAATCGAACCAGCCATGGACCCCAATGAAATACCCAAAGTGCCATCAGTGCTTCTCTCCCCTTCCCCTCCCCAGAACCTCCTCGTGATGCCTCCCAGGGATTTGGGCAACAAAGTCTTATAGAGCAAGCTAAAAACATGAAATTGGGTGCAAAAGTCACTCTTAGCAGTATAAAACGAATCAGCCATGGAAAAAGACTCTTCTGAGGGGGTCGCAGGGTTTTTTTCGAATAGCTCGGCTCACAGAGGTCTCACGGACTTGTGTTATAACAGTTATTTTAAGGTGATTACAGTGTTCTTTTCTGTGTTATTCTTGCTAAAACAAGAAAAAAAAAAGGGATATTAGTATTAAAAAACGCTTAAGCGTATAAAATACGGATGTAAGCCTTAAAAAACTTGAAGCCCTAAAGGAACAGATATTAGAAAAAGACATGTAAGCCATCAGTGTCGCACTAATACGTGTAAAAGAATCTGCAGCGACCCAAAAAACAAGCGTTAAGCTTAAGCGTTTTTTAATACTAATTGTTTTGTGTCTGATGCATTTCAGAGCAAAAAGTACAAGACAAATTGAGCATCCAACTTTTATGTCCTAGACCGCTGTATATTTGCATAATACTTTTTATTGCTGATTTTTTTGCTTTTTAGAACAGCAAAAACTGTATTTTGAGCAAAAATTCCTTTAAGGTGGTCTTTTGCATTATGATATAATAATAAACCCCTGGTCACTTTTGTAAATTCAAAAAATAGCCAAGAAGCAAAGAATTTTTTTTAACGGCCTAAAAAAGTATTTTGTTTTCTAGGGCAGTTGGACAAAAAAGCAAATATTTTAGTGCTGCGCAGTCTAGCATATTCATTGCTATTGTTTTTATTCTATTTTACAGACTACTCACGTAAAGATGGGCAACAAAATAGAATGAGGTATGTAACTTTAATTACTAACTAGCCAAAAAGTATAGTTGCATTATTGCAAACGTTGACTAAAGAGAAATAGAAATACAAAAAGATTACAAACAAAAACGTCAAGTGGGCCATAAAAAAAAGGGTTTTATGATTGAAGTTTCACTTGTTAAAATGTACACGGATGAAAATTTATGATTTTCAGTTGAAATAAGCATCGAGTAGGTGATGGCATACTAGAGGTGACGGCGACTGCGTGTTTTAAATCTTGTTTGGCTCGTGTTCAAGTGTGCAAGATGTCACAAGTAGTTTGTCTATAATCCTAATGAAGAAAGAAAGCTTTTGAAAATTTGCTAGACATTGTGTTATGTCTTTGTAGTGAAAGTGAGCATTTCCTTTTGAACCGTGAGACTATTAAAACATGGGAGTGTCACTGTTCGGATGCCAACAAAGTTTTTCGATGAAATAATCAAATGTAGACTTAAGAAAATTGCATCTGTTCAAGTGCTGTTGTGCTTTACCAATTAAATTATTGTTAGTTCTGTTGTGCTTTACTAAAAACATTGTTAATAGAACTATTAAATTATTGTTAAAGTACAACAGCACTTGAACAAATGCAATTTTGTCAATTGTACTGTCCAATCATGCCGATCCAATCATTGCCAATCAGAGCACGATCATATTTTACCAGTAAAATCCAATGTTATTAGAGGGGAACACCCTTAAGCTTATCATACAGATACTATTCTATTTCATTTTCTACATTGTATTTGCAATAATTGATGTAATAATTAGCAGCTCCTGACGAGCGTTTTCTCCTGTTCAATCATTTAGATTATCTACTACGTAATTGTAATTTCCTAGCATCAACTTGTTAGCAGCAAAGATTTTTTTTCACGATTGCGACGTGAAGAAACAAATTTTGATAGCTCAAGTCATCACTGGCCGCTGTATTTCTGACCTAGATTGCACAAATGATAAGTGTTACTTGAGCAAAACACTCATGTGCATGTGCACAATGGTGTCTTTCTGAATGAATTGTTCAAACGCTGTAATGTTTCCATTAGTTCTGCTGTTTCTGCCTTCTACGCTATGATCGATCGGCATGGTTGACGTTTCTCCACTGTTCAGATCAAGATCGGATTGGAAGCAAAACTGCTGATCGGTACAGCCTTACTTATTTTAATTAAAAATCGTCAATTTTTATCTGTGAACATTTTAACACGTAAACTGAGCCCTCATATAATCTCTTTTTACAGAGCACTTAAAATTTTTGTTTGTAATCCATGTACGTTCTTTGTGGTGTTGCGCTTCAATTGTTTATGTCCTCGACAATTGAATTGATGTATGTTTGTTGCCTAACTTGGTGTGGTGAATAATTGTTGGCAATTTTTTTTTTTTTGTTTGAAAAGGTGTGAACGTGCGCACATGCAGTGATTGTCATTAAAATAACACAACAAAGTTCGCTTAATTTCACATCAGACACCTACATGGTCCAGTAAATTTTCAATATCCCTCAGATCTCTTCCATCAGGCTTTGAGCATTTTCTGGAAGTCTACATCATCGTCTGCATCAACAACATTGTTGTCTGCTTTTCCCACTTTTTCACAAAGTGTGAAAAGCAGACTACGACGATGTTGTTGATGCAGACGGTGACGTAGAAGTCCAGAAAATCTTCAAAGCCTGTTGTTGGAAGTAGTGCTGTGTTGGTAACCGAAACCGAACCGTGGTTTCGGTTTATACTTATAAACCGAAACCGAATTGGATGGTTTTTTAAAAACCGGTTTGTTTCTTTTTTTTTTTAAAGCAGGTATGAGAAGTTAAAACTAAAAGGCAACTTTGCATACATATGTGTGTGTCTTTGCAGGGATGTTTAACCATAAAAAACTAATCGTTGTCTTTTATAAATAAAATAATACCATACACAAACTAATCGACGGCTTTGTCCGAAATGGCGATAGCACACCAATAATGGTCACAACAACGAACGGGAGGAATTTCGTCATAATAAATTATATGAAAACACTTATATTACCTCCAAGAATGTTTCACAACAGTTCACTTAAATTTTCGAGGAAGAAAACACCATTCCTCTTCTTCAGAAGACCACACCACAGCAGAGAAATTTCGTTCGATGTGCGCTTACTCCATGTTGCACTTGAAATCTTCTTGAATTCTTCTCGAATGTTCAATTGAACAAGACTGTGCCAACGTTTGTATTGTTAAGAAAAAGCATAAACACCAAATATAATCGCTAAAGGTATTTAAGGTAAGTGGGATAGTTAAATATTTCCCCCAACGTAACGTAGTTGTTTACATCTTTCGCGCTCGGTAGGCACATTGGTCAATGCAGCGCAGCGGATTACAGATTGCTACTCGCGAATAAGTCAACAGAAATGGTGCATTGATCACTATGTTGAAGTTTTGTTTTCAACTAGATTATTAAACAAATGCCAATAAAAATTATGAGTAAGTTTTTTCGATTACAATTTAAAAAGTAAATCATTTTCAAAAAACTGCGACTCCAACATTTTATGCAAGGGTGTGTTGGAAGTTAGCATTCTTGGACAAAACAATCGATCAAAACTGACGCACGTGTGAAAACGTCAACAGAGTCGCTCGTGGATGTGGGGAAATTTTTGTGACTTAAAAATGACTTTTATCATTTGAACATCAAAACTGAAATCAAAACCGATACCGAGTCTTCCTTTGTACGAAAAACTGAAACCGAACAGATTCGTAAAAAATGAAACTGACACAGCACTAGTTGGAAGATATCTGGGATATCGAAAATTTGCTGGACTATGTAGGTGTCTGTGATGTGAACTTTGTTATTTTAACGGATCGGAATTTTTACAGTATGAATTGCAGCGACGTTTTTCAGTAATGATTGTTACTGGCCACTTTGAATGAGTGAAACAATTCAGCTTTCTGAAAACCTGCGTCTACAAAATAAATACTCCATTCTATCAATTCTAGCTCCCAATTTCGAAGTCAACTTAGCTTAATTTGGTTTAAAACTGTTTATCTGAACCACAGATTCTTTCATTTTATCCATTAACAATCCACTGTTTACCATAAACTTAACACATGCACACGAAGAATGGGCCCTGGCATTTGCTGATTGGCATTGTTCCTTAATTACAATGGTTATAACAATATAAAACAATAAAACTGATCATTCATGGTCTCGGAACTCCGAAATGTCTTGATCAATTGAAAAGTGGTCTCTTTTGAGGATGAAGAACCAGGAAAACTTTTGGCTTAGATTTTAGGTAGGTGCAGAAGTTTTTTTTCTGAAGCAGTGGCAGAACAAGAAGTGGGCAGTTTTCAAATTTTCGTGTGGCTCCCTAACTTTACTTTGCACAGAATTGTTATTCTCCTTCGTAGAATCCTCCTCACTGTGTTACAACATTGGGATCCTTCCCTATGCCTACGGCGCTTTTTTACCTCATTAACGCAGTCATTTATGCAAAATATTGCGTCACTTCCGCCTCTATCCCGCTTCCCCCTACCCTGTCCGCTTCCACTCACTCTTTTTCTTGCCGCTGGCGCGTGCAGTCAGACATTCTTAGCTAAGATTGAATTCCTAAGGGGAATTCGTTTCGAAAGATCGTTTTCGAGGTTGAACTGAGGTGCGCCATCTTTCCAAGCAAAGCAGCGTGGCTACGAGGCTATGCGATTGGTGGTGAGTATTTCTATCGATACTGGTTGGAGAGTATTAAGATGGCGGCCGGCATGGTAACAGCAGAATTTGTGGGAACGAAAAACGTGGCGGCCTGTTAGGCCGGCCGAGTACATCCGCACGTGGATATAATTGCTTCTTGAGAACGTGGCGGCAGTGGTTTAATGCGGATGGTCAGGTTCGTAGTATTTGTTTTTGGTTTGTGTGACGGAATTTGAAGGAGAAGGTGTGGTTGGGAGTTCATATGTGAAACCCATTGTCGGAGTCGGTAGCTGACCGAACCGGCGGGAGCCGCGAGTGGCGGACGGTGGAAAAAGAAGTTGGTGTTGGTGATAAGAAAGTACGAATGGCTCGGTTTAAAAATTTTTTTTTTTGGGCGGTGCGAAACACTGGGGCGTGTAAGGCATCGGCGATACCGAGCGGGAGTAGATGAGTTTTGTTGTGTGTGCGGTTGGATTGTTGGAAAACAAGCGCTGGAACGGAGCTTGAAAATAATGAGCACATGGCGTGCTGGAAGTTTGAGAGGCCATAGGGCAGAGTGGGCGGCCATTGGGGCGTCGCCGTTGGTGTTGGATATTGTAGACGGTGCTGGTCTAGAGTTGGGAAATTCGCCACCGCTGAGGGCGGTTTCGGCGAGGCCGCCGTTGTTTGACGATGCGAAGGAGATTGCCCCGAAATTGAGCGAGATGTTAGCTCAAGGTGTAATTGAGAGAGTGAAAAACGGAAGTGTAGGATTTGTGTCGCCAATATTTTCAGTGGCAAAGCCGGACGGATCGATCAGGATAATTTTGAACCTGAAAGGCTTGAATGAGTTTGTAGTTGTACGGAAGTGCTACTTGGATACACTACCAAGGGTGGTAGAACATTTGCAACCAGGGTGGTGGATGGCTACCATAGATCTGTCTCAAGCATACTATGCAGTGGCAATAAAGGACGGTGCACGACGGTTGTTAATGTTTTCCTGGCAAGGTTGTCTTTACCGTTTTTGTGTGCTGCCATTTGGGTTGGCTTCAGCCCCGGGTACTTTTATGAAGCTTATGTCAGTGGTGAGGCGCTTCTTGCGCCGGGCCGGTGTGTTGATTTTCATTTAACTGGATGATTTTGCAGTAGTAGGCCCGTCCGCAGCAAGTGTGCGGCGGGATGTGCGGAGAGTGTTGGAAACCTTGCGGAAGTTGGGATTTTTCGTAAATTACGAAAAGAGTGTGCTGATACCGTCGCAGGCGTTGCGATTTTTGGGAATGATGTTGGATCTAGAGTCAGCCCGTTTTGTGCTGCCGCCTGAGAAGCAGGCTGGTATGGTATGCGTGGTTGCGAGGCTGCAACAAGACCCGGTCACGGTTGTTAAGGAGCTTCAACGGTTGTTGGGGCTGACAGAAAGTTTGTTGTGTGCCGTGGAGAACGGCAAGTTGCACACACGTTGGTGGCAACATGACCTGGTGACCTGGTGTCGTGCGGGAGTGCACGGAGGAAGCCTCTCGCGCGGTTCTTGCGAAGATTTGGACTGGTGGGCGAAGGCTCTGGGTCGCTCAGTGGTAGCAAAATTGTGGGTCTCAGTGGAGGCCGCAGTAGTGGTGACAACGGACGCGTCGGACATGGGCTGGGTAGCAGCCACTGGGGATTCGCAAGCGCAGGGGAGGTGGCAGCCCAGAGAGGCTGCCTTGCATATAAATGCAAGGGAATTATTGGCTATGCTTAAAGCGCTAGACGTGTTTGGAGACCTGGTCAGGGGACGGGTCATGCGAATCCTTTCGGATAATGTAGTGGCTGTGGCATATGTGAATCATCAAGGGGGGACAAAGTCCCAGATGCTAAATGCCATGGTCCGTTGCCTAGAGCAACGTAGAAGTCAGTTGGATTGTGTGGTACAGGCGGCATTTGTGCCGGGGAAGTTGAATGTGACAGCGGATGGGCTGTCTCGAAATTTCTGGGACAGATTTGACTTCCGATTGTGTACTGCGGCGTTCCAGAAGATTTGTAGGTGGTTTGGGACGCCAGACTTGGACGTATTCGCATCAGAGGCGACGGCCCAATTGCAGCGATTTGGTTCGTGGGGACGCTGCCCAGGGGCAGAGTTTGTGGATGCATTCAGTGTGAACTGGGGCCCGTTCTTTCCGTATCTTTTTCCACCGTGTCCCTTAATTGGACGTTGCGTAGACAAGCTCATCGTGGATCGAGTTGAGTGGGCAGTACTAGTGACACCGGACTGACAGTGTGCAGCCTGGTTCGTCCGGCTGTTGGCCTGCGCCAGGGAGGGACCTTATCCCTTGAAGAGCGCAGGGGCCCTTCTCTGGGACCCGTACTTGGACGCAGAGGTGGCGGATGAGTGGGGTCCCTGGGTAGTCTGGGGTGTAGGTACTGGTTGATTATTAAGTGGGACCAAGGTCACCACAGCCATATTCGGAGCGATTCCGAGGTGTGCACTGCTTCCTAATCTATCCCAATGTTGTAACACAGTGAGGAGGATTCTACGAAGGAGAAATGAAGATTCTCCCAGAGAACTTGTTCTCGCCAGGAGAATCTAAGTTCTCTGAGTGGAATCCGACGAAACTGTGTTACAAAACAGGGCCCACCCGCCTCCCTGCATGGAATTGTGCGTTCACAGCAAGAAAAGAGTGAGTGGACGCGGACAGGGTAGGGGGAAGCGGGATAGAGGCGGAAGTGACGCAATATTTTGCATAAATGACTGCGTTAATGAGGTAAAAAAGCGCCGTAGGCATAGGGAAGGATCCCAATGTTGTAACACAGTTTCGTCGGATTCCACTCAGAGAACTTAGCTTCTCCTGGCGAGAACAAGTTCTCTGGGCGAATCTTCATTTTTGGTATAAATATACCTCCATACCTATCTACTGTACATCTGCCAAATCTGGCCAATTTTGGTCGAAATATATTGAATAGGAACGGAGATATTATTTTAGTTTTGATGGAGGGAGGACTTCAATCTGTGTATGATATATAAATTTGTATTTAATTGTGAAATAAGCAATAGTGGGATAATGTAGTGTATGCTGAAGATTAGGCCTTACAATTATCGTACTCAGCGATTGCCAAGAATATGTAGTACTACATTTTTTCCTCCAGCAAAATGTAGTAATACTAAAAAATTAATAGCTTCGTTATTATTCAATATTTTTCGACCTAACTTGGCCAGATAGTGATAGGTTTGGATGGAATATTTATACCAAAAATTAGGCAATTCTGTACAATAGTAAAAGTAAGGAAGAGCAAATTTGAAAACTGTTTACTTGTTGTTCTGCCACCGGTTCAGAAAAAAATACTGCACCTACCTAAAATCTGAAACATGATCTAAGCTAGAAATTTCCTGATTCTACATCCTCAAAGAGACCACGTTTTCAAATGGTCGAGCCATTCCGGAGTTACGGGACCCTGAACAATCAGTTTTATTGTTTTACATTGTTTGAACCATTGTAGTTAGGGAACAATGCCAATCAGCAAATGCCAAGTCCATTCTTCATGCACGTGTTATGTCTTTGATGAACGGCTATAATGGTATATGTGAGCCTCAAAATTGGTCAACAGTACCAAAATAATGTAATGTCCTCTTATAAGCTGCTATTTTTGATTAAGGTATTTCGAAAAAAGTGTGGTTTATATGCGAGACAGTACTGTAATGATCTAATCACTCGCCCTTCTACATAAAAGACAAAGCCCCTGATGATTGTAGTAGCCTATGCTTTGCTCGGGTTGCAGGTAACTCTCACGGAGCTCACATTTTGCCTTTTGGCTATTCCGTTTATCAGTAGGAAATACGCGGTGGTTTTTTGAGGTGTTGATTTTGGTATCCGTAAAAAACGCCCCCAGGAAAAAACACTCCCAATTAGGGGACAATGTCCCAGTAGACAGTAGTGGTCATCGAAGCTTAGCCTCAGATTTAAGATGCTCATCTATACGAACATTAGTTTGCTTCAGATGACTTAAACCTCCAAAAAATTTATTACAAAAAAGTAACTTTGCGTATTTATTAAACTCTGTTTACAATTGATTTAGCTACTATTTTCCTTACACTAAACTTCGTTCTCCATCCAAACTGTCTAGTGAAGTTCACAATTGAGCTGGTTCATCTGTACGAACATTAGTTTGCTTCAAATGACTTACAGCTCCAAGATGTTTATTTAAGTAATATCTTTGCGCATTTACTAAACTCTCCCCGTTTACAATTCACATACTTAGTTACTTTTATTCCTTAAAGTAACCTTCTTGAAAGTCTATGGATCCAGAATACCGTTTCAAATATTTGAGATCTTCCTATTCTAGTCTATTTTCGTGGAATCGCCCACTATTTTAATCTCATTGAGTTATACAAGTTTTTAAGAAAAAACAGTAGGCTGTAGCTTTGAAGTAAATTAAATGCTAATGGAGCAAGTGTAATAAAGGTACAAATTCACTAGAGGAATCCATACTGGGGACGTGAAATTGCTCACAATTTTAATGTCAGTGCCTAAGTTATGTAGGCTTTTAAGAAAAACGGTATATTATCTTTCAACCCTTTTGAGTCCGAGCTACGATACATCGTTGCTCAAAAATAACACCGTAAACGTCCGAGGAACGATACATCGTTCGCTCAGTTCTTCGCCCTGTTAAATTCTATTGCGTACATCGGAGGGTAACTCCGATTGAAGTAGGTATTTTGGAACGTATATTTAAGGTTTATTTCGGTTTATTTAATTCAAATCATCTTTTTATTACCTTAAGTCGATGTTATTGTTGGCATCGCCGTCAAAATCTACGTGAAAATTGCGTTTGTTTGCTGAAAACAGCCCTCGGTTCAAACGATCGTATCTCCGGAACTACGCAACGTGCAGCTGCCATCTTGAGCGCGTTCGAGAGAGGGGATTCCCAATTTTCTAGCCCGCGAAAAATGTCATCAACTCCAACGTCACCTTCTGTATTCCTCGAATGAAAAGTGCTGTTTCAACGGCCCTTGTTCAAATTCTTCCCGATCGCGTGCTATTGCGTACGCTGATTGGTTCGTTAGCGGCACGTGACCCGTCGGCCGTTCATTCGTGACGTCTCGTGAAGCGAGTCAAGGTCGTATCCATTGGCGCTAGCAGGAGCGCATTCGCTTGCGGGCAGCCGGTCAATATGGCCGCTCAGGACAAAATGGTAGTGACCTTTCAGCGATCGTAAATATTGGGGGAATAAAGCAACTTTAAACTATTTTTACGGTAATAAAACATAAAATAATGATTTCGGAAGTAATAACAGGCGTTGTGACGGAAGAATATCGAGTGGATGTTTAGGAAAACATCGTTCGTTTTCCTAAACATGAGTGGATGTTATCAGTCCGAGTACTGTAAGTTGAAACTTTCGTTAGCGCTGATTACATAGTTGAACTTTAGGATTTTTTTAAATAAAGAAAACGCAGGACGATGGTCCCAATTATATTTCGGTTCAATAATTTGCAATATAATTATTACGTCTGCGAATTTTTATACGCCAAGACCGCATAGTTTTTTTACTAAAATTTATTTTCGTGAGGCATGCAACTTGTTCATGGCATCCATGTTGCAGCCATGGACTTTCTCGCTCGCGAATTGAAAAAATGGCTCGGACTCAAAAGGGTTAAGTAAATCAATGCAAACTGAGAGGGTGCCATAAAAGCACAAATTTGCCCTACTTCGAGCGTGGAATTGGAATTGCTCACAATTTCAACCTTCTTAACATTAATATAACTTGGATCCTTCTGTCATCTGAAGCAAAGTAATGCTCGTGTAGATGAACCGGCTCAATTTTGAACCCTACTAGTTAAAGAAGTGTAGTTAAAGATGGAGTGAACTCGGAGATGCGTACCAAAAACCATTTACTTACAGGGCATTATTTCGTGGGGGCGTTTTTTCTTAGAGCCGTTGATTTTACTCAATTGTTTCCAAAATCTTCATGTCAGGACTGGACAATACTGCTACACGAGGCTGAACCGAACAAACCAAACCGAACCTGACCGAACAGAGGGTGTTAGTTCGGTGATTAGCCTTTCTAAAGCAAAATACCAAACCAAACGTATTTCCACTTCTAATTGATGGATTTTGAAGTTTTTCTTTGTTTAAACAGAGGTTCCATGTGTCGCACTTACAACTCGTGTGAAAATACCTGCATTTGTTATGACACTAGTACTTTGATAAATATATGAATCTTTGTGAATCGAGTTCTTTAAATTTTATTTTAAAGGTTGACTGGTTTGGTACATTTTGTTCATTTCGGAAATGTTTGGTGTTTGGCTCATTTAAGGTTTATTTGGTTTGGTTTGGCAGAAACATTGTTCGATACAGTCTTACTGCTATATGAAACAATGGCTTAACAAAGAAGCAGGAAAAAGCAAACAGTGTGAAGCAGGACACCACCATTCCTTTACCACATGAAATCTCGCTCAAATTCAAAATAATTACTAGTACCAATTACGTGTTTTCAACAGACTGCAATGACTAAAATTGAAAAAAATTAACCCTCCTCTCTTCATCAGGCCACCACAAGATGCTTATTTACATTATTTACATTGTCTGACGTACATCGATCGTTAAAGAATAGCAGACGACTAGGATGCGACTCTGGCACGTAGCGTCTCGTATTTATGAGGAAGTGTTCGCTGCGTTTCACCATTCCACTTTTTTTTGTGAGCCTTCGCCAAGTTATCTGCTGATTTAATGCTAAATTGAAAATTCGATGGGCCTTACAGTGGCCTGTCGAAAATTCTCAAATCAATGGTCTTGGTTTTGAATTTGAGCATGATTTCACCTGGTTTTTCGAACCTTCAAAGTAGGATGGGTTGTTATTTTCAACATCATTTGTTTTATGACAGTCGGTTGTCAAAATAAACGAATAACTTAATGACACGCTAAATTTAGACACGCTAATGTGTTGACATCAAGTAATAGACATCTGCCAAAGCATGGATGGAGCATGGACATAAATATGTCATTTATAATAATACTATTTTTTTACAAATAAAATTGTGTGGAGAATGGACATAACCAGGCCATACCAATGGGGAAAAAATGGAAATGAAAAAAGCCAACAAATTAATTGAACAAAATTGCTTCGCCCTTAAAGAAGGAAAAACGAACTCCTACTCTTGTGGACATGCAGCAATAAAAGCACATAATTAAAAACGGATTAGAGTTAAATCGAACGAAACAAACTATAATTTGAACTCCCAATTCAAGGGAACAAACGAGAACAAAACTAATCCCCATATAATAAAATGCCTACAATAATGTACCTGGCCCGTTTTAAACACAAACTGCGTTCAAAATTACAAAACAAACACCATTAACAAGAAAAGCATGCAAGTTTCACACATTACAAATGCACACACAAAATATACACATACTCACTCAAACGAAACCGAATTAAGATGTAAAACCACTAACCAAACAACAAAACGAGCGCATAAAACAAATTAAACATAACCACATTCTCTCACACTGACATAGCCCATTAAATTGCAAATTATGTTCACTTTCTAATATTACCTACTACCTAGGAATAAAAATAATCCAATCCTTGTTCCGTGGAAACTTGAGTTCAAATTATAGTTCGTTACATTTGAGTGACCTCTAATTCGTTTTTATTTGTGTGCTTTCACAGCTGTGAATTTCGGATTCAAGCTGTTAATGCTTTTTCCCTACCATCCAAATATACTGACCTTTAGCTATTAGCTTTGTATCGTTTATATAAATATACTCAATGCTCAAAGACGTTAAATTTTTACTTTAAGGGGCTTCCATAGCTGTCCACCAGGTGGTGCGCATACTCACTCCTAGCATGTAGCGCCACTCACCACCACATTTCGTTGGCGCATTCGCCCGTGTTGATCGCATGTATTGCTCTCTGCTAGAAAATGACTCCAACCTTTGAATCCACGCTCGTATCGGGATATGGAAACTCGTGCTTGCGCCAGGTGATTCCGGGAGAAATAATTAGTGTCGTTAGTAAAAGCTGTAGTGTGCACGGGTACCCGCGAGCACCGGGGCGTCAGATTCGATAAGGCGTTTTGGTCCCGGCTGTACATCTCTGGCTTCTTACAGACCCAGGTTCGATCCTGGTGATGGGAAGTGTATATGTACAAGTTTTTCTCTGGTTGTTTCCCCGCCCATTGCACGAGTTTCCTCTGGGTACTCCGATTTCCTCCCTCCTGTGTCAAAAAACTGATACGATGATGGTTCCTTCCACTGACCATCTCCAGCTTTGGCCTTCGAAAAGTTGTATAGCTTACTGGCCGACACCTTCTATATTATTATTAAATTATTAATATGTGGATGCCTCGTGTGCTATTTTTCTTCCTTTTCTACTGTCAATACGAAAAGGTCGAGTGCTAATTTGGCGTGCAACCGACCTGCATCGTTTGTCAACGGCCCGTTGGACTACTTGTTCTGTTTCTTTTGGTTCAGCTTGTAGCCCTAGCCCTTATACATCCGTTTCGGCAACCCCAGTGTTCCTGCCATACGAAGTTTGTTGACCATTGTTGACCCAAAATTAGTTTCTATGGCGCAGCTTATGCTGTCGAGTCTGTCTATCGTGCATGTGTTTCTCCCGGCTCAGTCTTAGCTCAATTCCCCTCCTGCTCACGAAATTCTTGTTGGGGTTTCTGGTTTAGTTGTGACATGGGATCTGTGTTAAGTGAGTTATAGGCTTTGGGGATATTTGTGATGTCGTGCGTGCCCAGTTCACGTAGTAGATGCGGCTCTGACCATCGCACCTGATTATTCTTCAGTAGGAGATGTTGTTGTAGGCGATCCTAAGCCTAAAGCTTCGCTAGGAGGCTCCTGTTCTTCACCTGTTCATCGGTTTGCCACTTCCTGTGTTCACCCTCATGTTTCTTCTTTGTCGGTTGCTGATGCTTTGTTGTTATCGTTGCCGGATTTTTCGGTTCGTCACTCGTCTGCTGCTTCGCTCGGTTGGGAATAACTTCATCGCGCCGACAGAAGTTCGTTGAGACAAAGGAGCACCTGCTTCGTTAGCTGTGCCCGAGGTCGACATTTCAACCTGTTCATCGACGAAGAGAAGTCTTGCCAATCGTAAGCATGTTTCTGTATGTAAGTCCTCTGTGTTAAATGTGTAGGCATAACAAGGCAAAAAATGATACAATGACACCCCCAAATGTAGTCTGTCGTGGTACGATTGGAAAGTTTGCCGCTGACGAAATTCGAAGCCTGGATTGTGAGGAGAATGTCACTAGTATTTTTGATGATGTTCACATTCATTTGCGATTGGCTGAGTTTCAGGGTTGTCTGTGGCTTATACTAATTCGTTACATTCTTGTCATCTCCCATACCCCTCGGCGTTTCTGGGCGACATGTGCAAAGCGAGCACAGCAACTCAAGCGAGCTCTGAGCTAGTCTGCTACAGTGGCAAACTCCTAGGTGGATCATGCTTCCGGGGCGGGTGTAGTTTACCCCAGTGGCGAAACCCGCATCACACATGCATTGCCAACTGAGACTATTTTGTGATTGAATAATGTAAATCGCCAAGAGTCGCGTGCTTCAATGCAGGCCTCAATTTGTGGTCATAGTCAGTTAAGGGGTTGGTTGTAAGTGACGTGATGGGATCGTTGGTTCAACCGAGCGTCGATTCGCTGGATCGCCACGTACTGGCTGGTTTTGTACACGGAGGACAGCCGTTAACCAGTGGCATGTATGTGCATCGTGAACTACTGGTACACAGTTGTTTGCAGTAAGGTAGTGTTTTGCCTATATACAGTACTTGACCTGTACACGGTGGACGGTCACTGCTTTGCCATGTTGGTATTACACTCGTTTGCACCACCCCCTCCCCTCAATCCTTGGGTAAGGGGCTGTGTTTTGCCATTTGGAAGTGTTGCAG
>JAHWFP010022612.1:0-10019 GCA_023313725.1 Lithobius niger
TGCTTTCTATATTCCGTTTTAGCCGCTAAAATGAAGTGCTACGAAACTGAAGTTAAATATTACGAACCATTTTTGAATACCGTAGACCATTCCATGTTGATGTTCCCCTTGAGTGTATGGCAAATTGATTCCTTCGAACGAGTCAACAATTTGTCCATTAACGTAATTTCTTACAAGGGATCGTTAGGGTTACACCCGGTGAGAGTGAACAAAAATATGGAAGGAGAACTAATTGACCCGTTACTAATAGCCGACGAAAAAGGAAATACTCATTACTGAGCCATCCTCGATATTGATAGGGTACTCCGATTTCGAGGTGTTGTAAGTAACAGGAAATTTTACTGTCGTAACTGCTTCACTGCCTTTGGTAAAGAACAATTCATGATGGAGCACGCCAGTAAATGTGTGAGATTGAATAGGGCGCAAGTACTAACTTTCTTACCACCCGGCGCTAACACGTTAAAATTCCTACACTACGATAAACACAATCCTCATCCTTGGGTAATTTATGCAGATTTCGAATGTATGCTCAGACCCGTGCAAACTAGTAGCAACGATCCATCCTCGATTTTGTCTACTAAAGTCAGTTTGCATTCGCCTTCTAATTTTGGCTACGTCGTTGTTGGTCCAGAAAATGAAATCGTGAGTCAAAAATTCTACCTCGGCCAGGACGCGGTGGATAAGTTTTACGAATGTATGAATAGCGAAATTCAAAAGTTTGTCTTGATTATCTCACGACCGAAACATCCAATGATGACTGCTGACGATGAAATTCGGTTCTCAAAAACCGATACTTGTTACTACTGCAACAAAGTCATCACCTCCAATAAAGTGAGAGATCACTGCCACTTCACGCGAAAGTTCAGAGGTACTTCTCACGTAAAATGCAATCTGGAGGCTAGCACAATAAATACTATCCCGGTCGTCTTCCATAACTTGGAAGGTTACGATATGCATCTACTGATTTCTGCGACAGAAAACTTCCCTTCAGGAGTAGACGTTCTTGCTAGAAACATCGAGCGTTTTGTGAGTATGACCATTATGCGGTACTTTTCCTTCGGTGGAAAGGACCTTTCGGTAAAGTTGCGGTTTTTAGACAGTTATAGTTTTCTATCATTCCTCGCTCGAAACTTTGGCTAAAAACCACAAGAAAGATCGACCCTTCCCCATCTTAAAAAGTGCTCTCGATTTGGCAGACTGGTTCGAGCCAGAAGCGAAAAAGGAAGAAATTTTGGATTTATTGACGCAAAAAAGGCTACTACCTACACAAGTACGTGCAGTCTATGGATGTGTTTGAGCACCAGGAATTACCTCCTAAAGCGGCATTCTTCTCTCAAAGAGGCGAAGGCATCACTGACACGGAGTACGATCACGCAACGTCAGTTTGGAAGTTGCTGAAGGAGAAGGTTTTTAAAAATTACCATCTTGTATATCAGATGATCGACGTGTATCTTCTAGCCGACATTTTTCAGACTTTCAGGGAAACTTGCTCAGTCAATGATGACATAGATCCTTGCTACCACACCATGGTTTAGTTGGGCAGCCGCGTTGAAAAAAAACAAAGCTGAACTAGAACTGTTTACGCACGGACGAAAGCATAACTTTATAACTTCCGGTATCAGAGGTGGAACAACTTTTGTGTCGAAAAGGCATTCGATCGCCAATAACAAGTATCTACCAGATACTTACGACGAAAATTTACCTAGTCTGTATCTAGTCGATTTGGATATCAACAACTTATATGGGCTAACCATGACGGAATTCCTTCCCTACGATCGATTCAGCTGGCTGACGAGGAAAGAAATTCTTGAATTTCGCTTGGCATCGGTTGAAAAAGATTCGGAATACGGCTATATATTGGAAGGGGACTTGGACTATCCGCATGAGCAACACGATGATGACAACGATTATCCTTTAGCGCCGGAAAAGTTTAAAATAATGCCGAAACTCGTGTCTCCCTTTATGAAAGAAATAGCAGGAAACAAGAAGATCATTTCTACTTCCAAACTGACAACAAATCTGCTCCTGAAGAAAAACTACGTAGTTCATTACAGGAATTTACAATTCTACTTGTAGCACGGTTTAAGTTTGAAAGGTATTCACAGAATTCTAAAATTTCGTCAGAAGCAATGGCTAAAATCTTACATAGAATTTAACACCGAGAAGTGTCAACTCGCAACGACGACGTTTGAAAAAGACTTTTTCAAACTGAAAAATAATTCGGTGTTTAGAAAAACAATGGAAAACAAATCGGGGCGTTTATCCGTGAAGTTGTCCGATAATCAAAAAAAATCTGTCAAGTACAGCACTCTGCCACACGCAGATTCATTCAAGATCCTCAACGAAAATCTCATACAAGTAAACTTGAGACTTCGTAACATCAAGTGCGACTTACCGACTTACTCCGGTTTTTGCATCCTCGAACTTTCCAAACTCACAATGTATCCAAAATATGGAGACCGAGCGTGTTTACTTTTCACGGATACCGACAGTCTGTTCTATGAGGTAGAGACTGAAGATTTTTACCGGGACATGGAAATTGAGTCAGATAGATTCGATAGATTCGATACCAGCAATTATGATTCATCACATCCTCTGTATAGTATTAATAACAAACAAGTCCTGGGGAAAATGAAAGATGAGACGGCAGGCATCCCGGTGAAAGAATTTGTAGGCTTGAAAGCAAAAATGTTCTCAGTTTTAGTAGGGGAAGAGAGTATTAGAAAGGCTAAAGAGACCAGTAAAGCGTTTATCCAAAAAAGTCTCAGTCACGAAGACTACAAAAAAGCGCTATTTTCTAAAATATCGTCGAAAGCCACGTGGATGAGCATTCAAAGTAAGGATCATCAGCTCGCTACGGTTGAAATTTCAAAATCTTCCGTATCTCCTTACGACGTTAAGAGATTCGTGTTGGATGATGGAATAAATACGTTAGTGCACGGTCACTACAGAACGGGTGTAGCGCATGATTTTATAGACAGTATAATCGATCCGATGGAGGATGAAGAAGCTGAAGAGCAAGCTTCGCTGGAGAAAGATGAGGAGAAAGAAGCATCAGCCACTAATATACCAAAACGAAGCGAAGAAGAAAAATATTGGCTAATAAGAGGAAAAGAGCCGCGGCTGCTCGTAAGAAACGTGCGATAGAAACTGTCGAACAGAGAAAAGCTAGGTTGGAGAAATGTGCGACGGAAATTGTCGAACAGAGAAAATCTCGGTTGGAGAAAATGGCCGCCGCTAAAAGAAGAAAATTAATATTCAGACGAACTGCCAATATGATCTGTTGTACTTAAAAATCAAGTAGAAAGTATTTAAAAAGATAAACTGCTAATGTTATCAGTCCAGCTATTAAATTTTGAATCATATCCCTTCCACTTAACGAAGTAGAGCATTTTCCCATCTGTACCTTTCTTTCGTCTTAATACTTTCTCCACTAAAAATAAATTGGGGACGAGAGTTTTTTGAATTTCTTGTTCGTAGAAACCTCCGAGCACCGGTTCGTTCAATTTGTCTTTTAATAGATAAGTAACAGGTTCGGTTTTTTTGGCTTTACGGATTGTGAAAACTTCGTTACTAAAATTTTGTTAATAACCTTTATCAAAAATGTTCTTAACTTTAGAAATTCTGACTTTGTTTCCTAGAACAAATTTGGGTTTTTTCAACGATTGTTTCAGTTTAATTTTCAGTGACGATTCGTGACGTTTGGTTACTTCCCTCGGTTTTAATTTAGTTGTGGAGTGAACCATGTCATTGTACCGTGAAACTAACTCATCAATAATGTACATCCATTGGTAGTTCCCCTGCTTGGTGAATTGTTTCCACATGCGAGTTTTCAGCGTTCTGTTGAAACGTTCGACAACGCTCGCTTTCTTCTGAAAGTGGGTAGAGTACAGGTTGATGTTGTGACGCTTAAGGAGTGCTTTAAAGTTTTTATTGTAGAATTCACTGCCTAAGTCAACTTGTAAATTTTTAGGGGGTGTCGTTCCTTCGAGTATCTTTTTAAAAGCTTCCGTAACGACTACACCGGATTTTGATTTAAGGGGAATGGCCCAAGAAAACTTGGACATGACGTTAATGCAAGTCAGTAGATAGTTAAATTCTTTATTAACGTTAGAGTAAGGTATCATTTCCACCAAGTCCGCTTGCCATAGATCATTCAGACTCCGCACAATCACTATCCGCCTCGGAAAATGGTTCCGCGTCGGTTTGTAGAGTTCATTTACAAGTTGATCCATTTCGGTTTTTTTTCTTCCCATTCCGAACTTGAGCTTCGTCCCCATGATTTTTTTAACGATCGCAGTGGCTAATTTTTCTTTCCAAGAGGTTGAAGGATCCTTACGTAGTTTTCGAGCTTTAGATATAAGAATTTCATTGGCGACGTGCGGTTCGTTTAAATTTGAACTTTTTGAGTAGGCAATGTCATGTTCTTTACAAGCCCCATCCAGTTTATTTATTCCAGGATCCCCTCTAGCTAATCTCTGGTTTAGTTTTGTTCCTGGTCCGCAATATTGATATCCGGGTAAATGTACTTCTACCGGTAAATGGTCTACGATTTTATTTACAATTCCTTTCCCAGACTTAATGAAGGAAGCTCTTTACGTTCCGCACACTTCGCAAAAGTAGACTTCCATGCTTCTGTTATTTTTCGATGTAATAATAGTAGGAGGTTCGGACCGGTTAGGTGTGGATCGTTTACATTTCATGCAATACTTCATCTTGGCCTCTTTTTTTATTATACAAAATTTTGTTATTGTAAACCTAAATTCTGATAAGCGTTCTTTTCTTCTCGGGCGGTGATGACTCGTCATTGTTCCAATTCCGATAAAATTTCTATCATTTCGTTCCTGTGACCGTCGTGACCCGCTTGGGTTGACCCGTACAAAAGTCTCAGTCTTTCGACCAGATCGTTAGGATCATCGTAATACCTGTAATCCACCCTGCTCCCGGTGTTTTTTACCATACCAGTTCCCTTTTTCTTCGTTTTCATATCCTCCCAGATAGGACCGATTATCGACGCGTACTTGGCACTACGATTTGACTTAGGTTTTCGAGTTCCCAGATCGTTGTTTTGGTAGATAGCGTGCATGTTTTTTAAAAGAGAAGCGTAACTCGCCTTGACTTCGGGAGCGTACGACGGCTCCTTCAAATCCTTAAAAACTAACAAACTCCAAAGACCTCGTCTTCCCGCGTACTGATTACCACCGACCACTATGCCGTTCTCGAACATTTTTACGGCTTTATTAGCGATGCTCATTTTTCCAGTTTTCATGTCATATTGCAGTCCGAAAACAGGATCGGTCTCTTTGGGATTTTGGAAAAATTTCATCAGGAAATATTTCGCCTTTTGGCCTATGACTTGGCCAGGTAACAGACTATCCAAAGATCTGAGGGTTGGGAAATTTGGAAGTTCTGGAGGCATTGACGCTCGTCTGTTTTGTATTGCCGAAAGTGTAGGGGTGACTTTCAAACCTGTACTGATAGATGCATATTCGGTTCGCGTAGCTGGAGTCGAGTATTCAGAAAGATTGGGATCTCGCGCTATCGGAGTTGAATGCTCGACGGAAGGTTCAAACTTCTCCGTCTCGTTCACTGTGGTTTCCCACTCTTCATCACCTTCATCCTCGGATTTATACGTTTTTTTTATGGGAGTAATAATTCGTATATGTTTTAGTCGTTTTCTCGTTGGAAAACCGGCAATCGATTTCGCAGGACTCGCTACGGGTGGTGGATTAACAACGGTAGGTTTCAAAGTACTGACGACGGGTTTAAAAGATTCTTGTAAAGATTCTTCTTGATTTTGTTTGTCCAAACGTTGATTCAAAAATTTTTCCCGCAAACGTTTTTTGAGATTTACTATTTCACGTTTCTTTTCCATGTTATCTTTTTTTCTTTCTTTTGTTTTTATCATCGAACGAAAACGTACGTTTATAACGTCCCTCGTTTAACGTTTTGTGGTTCGATAAAAACCCGTACGGATCGTCCCAACACGTTCTACACAACGGTTTAAACTCCAGAAATTTCATGTCAGGACCGACGTGATTTTCGTATAAATGTTTCAGGTTTAAATCGTCCACGGGAAATACGATTAATAAATTGACGTTATCTCTAACCACTTGTTTGGGAATTCTGGTGTAAGACTGACTGCAATAAAAACGTCAGCGTAAGAATGATGGCCTTGAGCGAAGTAACGTTCAATGTTTTTTTTTTTTTTTGTCTAAAAGAACATCGTCAAAAACCACGAGATTACGAAACTTGGTGTCCAACTCCTCAGGAGGAATTAAATCGTTTTGAGAGTAGTGAAAACTCACTATCGCCCGCCCTACGGTGCCCTAAATTTCGGAAAATACAGAATGTAAAGCTCTGTATTCGCTTGACACAGAGTTTTGCTGTACACATATAATCTGTCGTAATCCAACCATCCTTCATTACAGATAAAATTAAAGAGTAAGTTCGTCTTTCTGCAGTTTGCCGGTCCTATAATCAGGCATCTGATGTTTGAAGGTAGAAATGGTTGATTTTTGGGTTTCTTGATTGGCACGAAGAAATCGTAATTTTGAATATCCATCGTGTTTTCTTATTCAGAAATCAAACTCATAAAGTCTTTATCTGAAAACTTTTCGTTGAATGTATTAGATTCGACGACTCCGTAATCTACGTTACACCAAAGTTTTACGGTTCTGGGAGCGACGTTGCTGATGTACACGGACTTAATTTTACCACTAACTTCCGACAAGGACATACTTCCGCACGGAGCCAAGTTAAACCACGGTTTTTCTATAATGTTTTTTGTTAAGTTTTCCTTTAGTTTTGTGGATGTTGTTGTACACCTACGTTCTGAGACATAGTGGCTTATCCAACTCACCGTCTGCCTTTTGACAAAATGGGTAGCAGTTGGAAGCTGGGTGCGAGTAATTTGGGTAACTAAACATCGTCAGAGAAACGGGTTTCTGCTCGTCGGTTTCAATTTCTAATTTTTCGCAGATGTATCGTTTAAGATTTTTCATCGCGGTTTGGGATTCGGGGGTCGACGGAGAAATCTATCCCTTACACCTGGAATCTTTGTTCAAAATCGGAGAACCTATTCCTTTTAAATCCTCGAATCTACGGAAGGAGATAAGACGTACTTTACTCCATTTTTTAAATTCGTCACATTTCCGTCTTAACTTAGAGAATTTGATTGCAACCGACTCGAAAGATTTCCGTACCAGGTGGAATGAAACATTTCTTATTCCTTTTGTTTACATATAAAAAAAAAATCGTCAAAATGCCGGTTAATGAATTTGGACAGTCTTTGAAACGAACGCAAAGAGATGTGAAAGGGGTTCCAGGTATAGGATTTATATTAGACCTGAACCATGATTACGACATGCAGAATAAGCGACTGACTAAAGTCGGAGCTGCTACAGAACCCGAAGATGTCGTAAAATATTCCCAATTTACCGAATTAGACAACGAAGTAAAACAATTTAAAGCCGACGTAGGATTGAAGAAAGATGCGGATGGACATTTTAACGGTGAAAAGTAACGTATTAAAGATTTCGAGACTCCCTCGCAATCTAAGGATGCAGCGACTAAGGATTACGTCGATTCAAAAACTGTATCGGACATGCGAATGAATCGCTTAACTAATCTAGCTGCTGGTATAGATCCCGATGATGCGGTGACTTATTCTCAGTTGACAGATGTAAAAGATTTAAAAACTACGTTGGAGGAAAGTGCCGATGGTCAACTCGACGCGAAAGATAGACGAATCAAGGATCTGGCATCCCCGCACAATCTAAAGATGTGGTGAATAAACAATACGTCGACGCGAAACTTCTCGTCATAAACGAAGTGGAAACCAAACTCGGTTACGCTTTGAAGGAAGGTCCCGATGGACTGCTCGATGTAAAAAGTAAGCAAATCAAGGACCTTGCATCACCCACACAATCTAAGGATGCCGCGAATAAAGAATACATTGACACAAAGCTTCTCAGGATAAACGAATTAGAAACCAAACTTGACAATGCCTTGATCATGGACTCTCGCGGCATATTCGACGCAAAAAATAAACGAATCGGTAACCTCATGAACCCCGAAAAACCTTCGGAAGCTGTTACTAGAGAATTTTTCTTCGAGATTATTAGAGAAGGGTACCGCATAAACACACTTCACACGGCGTTGAACGAGGATGAGGGTGAGCGTTGGGCACTCGATACACAGCAGAGACGAATCAAGAATCTTGCATCTCCCACACAATCTAAAGATGCGGCGAATAAAGAATACGTCGACGCGAAGCTTCTCTATATAAACGAATTAGAAACAGGCAAACTTAAAACAGCGTTGAACAAGGATGATGTTGGGGTACTAGATGCAAAAAATAGACGGATCAAATCAACGCTACCGCCAATCGCAGAAAACGATGTGGCTACAAAGAGTAACGTTGATAGTCAAACGATTGATTTAAGCACAGAAAATAAATTCAGCACGGAGGAGATCAAGAACCATTTAGATCTTACTGGTTTTCAAATAGAGAGGTTTATAAATGCCCGCATCGACGGTATCGTTACTTTCCGCGCGACTGGACCTTATCCACGAGGTTACTTTTATACGTGTATCAACAACTATCCTCGTCAATACTTCATATCGACGCACGGATTTTATATCTTAGATATGCAAATAACGGACAACCAGAAATTCGATAATAAATCGGATCATATAGATTTAAAGATGCGATGCCTATTAACCTCCAATGTTTTAAAACCGAATAATTGGAGGACTCGAGAAATTTTAATTTCCCGCGAAAGTCTAAACGATCCCAATAGTTCAATGACAACCCAAAAAGTGAACTCAAGTATAAAGAAAATACCATTCGAAATTTAGCAAGGTGAATCGATTCATATAGTAGCCGATACGAAAAATACTGGGGATAATGATTATCAAGTAGATATATACCTAACCAAATATTACGGTAAACCCTCAGAGTAATCAGTACGGTGGGGAAGTTTCGTGATCACTCGTCTTAAAATATCTTCGTAATCGTATCCATCGCTCAAAAAACTTAGAAAAAATAAACAGAAATGACCACATAATAGTTGATTAAAGTTTTGTACCCTGTCATAGTTGTATTTAACCAGACCCAAATACTCCGAAATGGATATCGGTGGCTCGAGTTTCCCAAAACTGTCGAACTAACAGGGTGTGTCAGTAACTGTCAAGTAAGCCACCCAATGACTCCCGTTTCCATCGTGAAAATTTTCGAGATTAACGATACCGCATTCCCCGCGAGGTTTAGGTTTTAGCGGCAAACGATCCTTGCTAAAAGTACCTCTGTATTTAGGAATCTATTCAAATCGAGATTCGTTAACGGTTTAGTAAAATCGATCAGACCTTCACTGGCCTTAGAAAGAGCCCTTTGCCACGATTCGCTTTTTTTTTTCTCTTAACGTTTCAATCCCGAACCATCCATCTTCTTGTTATGTCTCACCATTTCTTCCATTATCTTAGCATCGTTCTGGCTCTTTTTAACTGCAGCGGCGATACCGGCGGCACCTTTGGCTAGACCACCTACACCAGCTAAGATGGGTCCCAACAATGCCAACAATAGTAAAAACCCACCTCGTTTCGCGATCTTTTTTCTTTTCACTCCGCTCCGTTTTTTTCCGAATTCACTTGTTTTCGTTTTTTGTTTCACCATCTCTCTTTTTTTAATAAATCATTTGACTTTGCCTTTATCCAATTTCAAACTCATTTTTCTATCACCGATCAACAGCGCGTGGCACGTCGTGTTAGCTGGAACCGCGGCGTTAAATTTCAACTTTACTTGTACGTCGACTATGCCGGACTGAAGTCTCTCAGACTGCTTGGAACAGTCGAAAACCACTAGAAGATACGTCTTTTTAAACTGCACCGAATCGATACACAAGTCCCCGCCATCGTACAAAGTGCGTCTAAACTCTTGAGCCGTTCTATACAGGATCGAGTATTCTCCAATAGCGTAATTTACGTTCAAGTCCAAGAACGGGTAACGTTCGGAATTT